>JAGFPH010000028.1:698891-709096 GCA_018207615.1 Philaenus spumarius
GATCTCTGACGTCAAAATGACGTAGGAACCTGCTTGGGGGGTAGTTTTCCGGGGGGGTAGTATTCCGGCGACCCCTTTGAGCGTGTTTTTTAAGAAAACGGTAAGAGATAGCAAAAAATGTTAAATACAAAAGTTGTAGAAAATTTAATTTCAGACTAACGATTTTTCATCAGATTTAAGATCCAATCATCCATTTAGCCACTATTCATCCGAGAAGGGAAGCTCCGCCCAACGTTCTTAAAGCTAGACGATTTCACCGATTCACTGACATTAATTATTAGGCACTTCCCGTAATCGTACCCCCCTCGACCTCATACTTGAATTAAAGCTCTCGACAAGAAACTTTTGGGAAAATTGCCAGAATTTAACATTTTTTAATTTTGCAAGTACCTTTTGGGCGGGAAAGATTTTTAGATTTTTTCTATTTCTTAATTTTCTCACTTTGAGCGCATTTAGTAAGAAAACGGTAAGAGATAGCAAAAAATGTTAAATACAAAAGTTGTAGAAAATTAAATTTCAAAGAAGAGATTTTCTGTCAGATTCAAGATCCAATCATCCCTTTAGCCGCTATTAACCCGAGAAGGAGCTCCGCCAAACAATCCATCAAATTTCCCATGTTAATCTAATGGAGATAATGTTTAATGAGTTTGAGTCAGCTGCCAAATAAAACAGCTGATTTGTGCTCGGTCACCTATGTACAAACGAGCCAAAGATTAACGAGATTCTTTAGCGAATTTTCCAACTGCGAGCGAAGCGAAGCAGCCATCTGAGGCGGGGTTGGGACGAGAAGCGTCCAGGGGCAGAGCCCCTAGTATATAAATATATATATAAAACAGTTGTCTTGGATCAAAAACTGAACATGATTTTAGGTTAGGCCTACAATGAACCAAAACATGTTTATTTACAACCAATTAATAATCATGTTTTTTAAAATTCTTCACAACTATCAGTTTTTTAGATTAGGTAAAAGCAAACAAAAGGTTTACTGTATTATCTATAAAGGTTTACAAACCATAAATCTAAATTTGTGTAGTATATTCTTAAGTGGCATAAAAACCATTTTACAATTCGATTACTTAAGTCAATGTAATGAAATGGAATAACTTTAAATTAAATCAAGCAATAGCGAAGCATTGCTGGGTCGCTGGGTCCACTAGTTAATAATAAAAGTGCCCTAACCATGCCGTTACTCTTAAGTTTTGTGTAATAATCACTAGAGTTTGATGAATTCCCGTAAAAATCGATGTTGAGATTTTTGTGGAAATATCCGTTTTGGGACCCCCCGAGTCTAAAAAAGTGGTTTTTACAAAATGTCTGTATGTCTGTATGTATACAAAGCAAGCTAGAGCGAAAACTATTCGATCAATTTCAAACAAATTTGCACCAGACATGTCAAGTAGGCCTGTATAGATGCACGAAAAACGGGTTTAAAATTTTTGAAAAACAACCCCCTTTTTGGCAAAACATCCCCCAAAAAAACAGTAATTTTTTTATAAAAAAACGGGTCTAACGATTTTGATAAAATTTGGCTTATTTGTAGCCTTTAATGTACCCTACCATATGCAAAAAAACCGTATCTTTCTAAAAATTCTCGTTTAGCTAATAATAATAACTGATTTTTGGGGGTTTTTTGGCCATAGAGGGGGTTGTTTTCAAAAATTTTCAGAACCTTTTTTCGTACATCTATACAGGCCTAATTGACGTGTTTGGTGCAAATTTTTTCGAAATTGATCGAATAGTTTTCTCTCTAGATAATAATAATAATATTTATTAGTTAATCTCCTACTTTAATAAATCACCTCTCCTATCCCACCTACAATTATGAAGTCGCAGTGAATCTGTTTAATAATTTAAATATGTTTGTGAGAAAGTATGTGCCAGTTCCTGGTACAGTTTATTATTATATAGATTGAAAAATCATACTTGTACTGAAAAAGTAGTTTTCGTGAAACTTGTATAGTAGTCAAACATAAGTTTAGTAATAACAGACTATCCAAACTCAAACATTCACAATATTTAGTAGATTTATTACAAATCTCAGGCTTGGAACAAAAAATGTTGGGAAGGAGAAGACTAAAATGTCAAAGTAAAAAGAGTTTATTGTTTTAATTACAATAATACATAGTAATAGTTACCAATGAATACACAACATTGATATTATATCTATATCTCAGCCTTTGTCTTCGTAGTTCGCAGTATATTGTAATAAAATAGTACAAGCTCAGGTTAACTTAAGGACCTATTGAGGTACGTAAACATAAAAGAATAAAAGCAAAGTGGTTAAACATACCTTAAAACTGAATACTGAAAATAACTAGTAGAAACGCTCATTTAGTTGCAATCAAAGTATGCTAACTTAAATTGATGAAACCATTAATTTTATTGGTGTCAATCTAAGAATACAAGTTGTTCAGGAAACATTTTTTCTGCCACTGTAGTACTTCATTTAAAAAAATTAAATAGTGTGCTTAAGACCACACGTTGGAAGTGATAACTTCTATGACCAATTTATATTTTTTTGTCCGTACTAATATTAGAGGAGGAGGAATAAGGATAAAATAATTTAAAACATTAATGACTTTGCTGACTTTGGTATTTAATATACATATAACACAAATATCATATATATATATATATATACATACATACTATATCTCGAGCGGTGACGGTCGCGAGTTTGATGCTTTTTCCTCTCCCAATAAGAAGTGCTATGTAGTATATTCGCGTTGCGTACATATATATATATATATATATATAGATACATACTATATCTCGAGCGGTGACGGTCGCGAGTTTGATGCTTTTTCCTCTCCCAATAAGAAGTGCTATGTAGTATATTCGCGTTGCGTACATACATATATATATATATATATATATAATACATACTATATCTCGAGTGGTAACGGTCGCGAATTCAATGCTTTTTCCCCAAGCAAAAAGTGCCCAACGCCGCTAAAGAAGTTTTCACTTCAATAATTAATTGTGAATAATGATGAAATGAAGTGTACAGTAAGAATAGTATGAAATACAACAAATGTGGAAGTAAATATTAACAATATATTGTATAACAACCATATTTAAAATATTTAAAAAAAAGAGAAAATATGTCAAATTCAGGAAAAATCCCATATTATCCCAAAATCACACAAGCAGCCAAATTATCCCATATTTGGGATAAAAATCCCACAAGTGGAAACACTGGGTACGGTGTAAGAGCGGCAGGCAGCGGGCCGGGAGGGTGGGTTCAGAGTGACGTCACTGATGCGTGAGTCTACTGCGCAGCCTACTCATGACCCCTACCGTGTATTCTAGTATGCGTGGTTTAAATTATAAATTGTAGTTATTAAATTTTATTAGATTAACAAATACTGGCTCTGGTAGTGCCTGGGGGCACTTAAACCTTTAATGCTGCCCCACGGTGAGTTGTCAGATAGTATAGTAATTAAAACTACTATTATTGTTGTTTTCATACAAAAAATGTAATGAATTATTGTAATGGAATGTATTACGATAATAAATTATGTACATGTCTATTGTTGACACAGCTTGAGATATTTACTCGTTAGTACAGCTGAAAAGGAAGTTTTGCTATCTTAACTGTAATGTTTTTTTTCTAGGTAGAGCGTTCAAAATGTCCTATAACATTATTGTCAGATTATAATGAAAATAATAAACTTTAAAAAGCGTGTTATTATAACAGCATAATTTCATTTATACGTCAAGAATAAAACAGAATATTATATTTTAAAGTAAGTATCTTTTATACGATTGATAGTGATGACCGAAGAATAGTGAAAGTGTACTTGGTAGAATTCCATAATTAATTAAAAGACAAACACAATTTTTTGTAATTTCTACAAGTTTTGTAGAAATTATAAAAAATTGTGTTTGTCTTTTAATTAACTATCTTTTTGTTTTATTTAAAAACTAAACAATAATTGCAATATTTTAATACTGACCTTAGGTATTGGTAGACCTCCATTTTAAAGAAAAATAAGATACATACAATATTTAGTATTGATCTACAAAAAATATTTGAGGCTCGACAATAATGGTTTTGCCAGTTACTGGTTTACAGTGATTTTTCTATACTAATGCATTTCCAAACGTATAGGCTTGCTAAATTTACCACTAGTAGTTGATTCTGTGCCATTTCGTTTTAAAGCTTAGTAATATTTAACCTTGTTCAGTGTGTCTGGAGTAATTGTTGTAACAACTGCTTCAATTCTGTTTCTTAAGTCACGTAGGTCAACTGGTAGCAGAGGCACCATACATAATATGATCCTTTATGAACTCCCAGCGTCAGATCGGATGAACATGGAGGCCATGCGAAACAAGTTCTGTCATCAGGCCCCTTGTGCCCAATCCATTGGTTGGCTTCAATGTTGTTTAACCAACTGCGTACTGACTTATAACAGTGATGCGGCCCACTATCTTGCTGTCAAATAAAGTTCTGTGGTTTAGCTTCAACCAATTGAGGAAAGAACCATAGTTGTAGTGCATCAAGATAAGAAACATCAGTTACAGTTGCTTCAGCAAAAAAGAAAGGCCCATAAACTTTCCACCGAGGTATGGCACAAAAAACATTAAATTTAGGGGAGTCTTGTTGCTACTGTACCATCTTGTAGAGATTTTCTGACCCCCAGATGCACACATTAAGGCTCGGCTCTCTACATTCAAAACGGCGAAGTTGGGTACCAATTTCAATGTTAAATAACCAAATCATACCTTCACTATTAAGCATATTTTTGTGTTGTTTTTGTCAAAAAACGAAAGCTGTATTTTTTTTTTTCTTAAAGTAAAATAGATTGTGGGCTAAGGTTTTTTTGCAATATCTCTTTTTGCAACTGAGTAAAAAATTAATAAAGTTTACTATTTTTTACGATTTATATCATACGTTTAAGAAAACAATAAAACGGTTTTTGAAAATGTATTCGGCAATCAACATCCACATATGACAGTACTTCAAAATGAAACCAAATTTTTTAATTTATTCCACGAATTAACGGGAAAAAATTACTTATTCTATAGCATTGCTCTTATGGGAATCAGATACAATATGGCGGACAGGGTAGCGCCCCCTTAAGATCCAGAAAATCTTCATCTTCATGCAGAAACATATTGTTTGCATAAGTTGGGACTTAAACCATACTCTGTTGGCTTTAGAGCTTGTAACAACTGCAAATGATGAGGACGTAGTTATAACCGTCTTCTTCAAACTCTCATCATAGACGTCACTGCATTGCTAATTTACGACTAGCCTTCCGAATTTCTTGGGGTTGCGGAAAGACACTGGTTTGTGACAGGTACCCATCAACTTATATGACAATGACCACTGAATCTTCGTTGATAGTGGGTGTGCTAAATAATAACTTGCATTGTAATAACAGTTGATATCACAGTTTATATTTAAAGGAGGGGGGGGAGCCTGCTTGAAGCTAAATGTTCAAGCCTAAATCAGTCTGTTAGTAACCTTGGTTTGGAGAAAACTCCAAACCACACCATGTCGACTCGCTTGCCATTACCTTCATTTAGTTTAGTTGTAAGTCCGGACCAGCAGAGGAATAGATTGTTTTACTTTAAATAAACGTTTGAAGTAAAACAGTTGTTCATTGCCTTATTTGAAGAACCTTCTCACCCACGATCCATCCTGACAACGCACGTACGTCTGCAAGAGGACAGAAGGCACAACTCAAAAAGGGAGTCGCACCATCGTCAGAGAACCGTAGGGGTGAACTAGACGAGGGTCGCGCCACATCTGGTAGTTCAGCAGTGGAGCTCCGAAAGCTTTGCACTCATACAAAAGTAGGTAAATGGTGAAAAATTAAGAGTCGAAGGGACCGACTCTGATGAGATGGAGAGTGGTGTGACAGGTACTCACCAACTTATATGACAATGACTACTGGATCTTTGTTGATAGTGGTTCTGCTAATTAATAACTTGCATTCTAATAATAGTTGATACCACAGTTTATAGTTAAAGGAGGGGGGAGCCAGGTTGAAGCTAATTGTTTAAGCATAAATCAGTCGGTTAGTAACCTTGGTTTGGAGGAGACTCCAAACCACACCATGAAGACTCGCTTGCCGTTACCTTCATTTAGTTTAGTTGTAAGTCCGGATCAGCAGAGGAATAGATTGTTTTACTTTAAATAAACTTTTAAAGTGAAAAAGTCTTTTGTTGCCTTATTTGAAGAACCTTCTCACCTACATCTAAATTTGGAATCAAATTTGGTATGTAGCTTCCTCTAGGGCCCTAGGAGCTCCCTAAGAAAGGTTTTAACAAAATTCAAAATTTTAGGGAGGTTTGGGGGGGGGGGGTTTAAAGTTACTAAAAAAAAACAACAAACGGATTGGAATGAAATTTGGTGTGTAGCTTCCTCTAGGGCCCTAGGTGCTCGATAAGAAAGGTTTTCAAAAAATTCGAAATTTTAGTGGGGGTTTGGGGGTCAAAGTTACTAAAAATCCCCATAACAATACATAGTGCAATATATTTATTGATATATATTTTTTTGTTAATATACATTTAACTTTGATCTGTCTAACCGTGCAAAGCCGGATCGGGCCAGCTAGATATTAATAATTGTAAATTTAATTTAATAAACACTACAAAGGCATAAACTCTGATATTAATTTTGAAATGGAGGTATAAAAGATTTAACATTGTTTTTAATTTGAGTTTGTAACATTTTTTAGGTTAACATTAGGTCCATTTTTTATAGCAATTTGTTTTATACAAGTGAATTATTTTTTAAAATCATTAATTATTTTTGTAATTTAGTAATTGTTTTGTAAAGATTCCAGCCTTGCGCTCAACGATCAGATGGAATTTCATCAAACTCCCCACTATTGAAACCATTATCTGACCTATGACCAGAGAGCTCCCAAGCCTATACACACATCTTTTACCTTTTGTTTGATTGGTAAGTAACAGGTCACTGACATAATATTTATAAATTGTTTGTTTTTCAGTACCACACTTAAAACAGTCACTACACTCATAATGAAGTCACTTACATCATTCACTACTGCAAAAGTTTTAAAACTGAAGCAGTCAACAACACTTTGAGAGATTAATTTCTCTCGCCAAGCCAAGGAGAGTATTTTCCTTAGTCTGTGTTCATTAGTCTTCTAATACCATAAATGACAAAAGTATGGTCAGCAAGGCTTAAATAAATTTTGCAGGACAGTACTAAACAGTGTGTGTTGTTTATTCTTTATTATAATTTTTTTTAATATGAAGCTGTATTGTATTAGGAAAACTATAATACTATTAGTTGTAAGGAGTTTAGATTTTTTTTCTTTTTTCATAAGATAATACACATTTTTTTGTTAAAAGATTGCATGCTAAATTTTAGCAAGTACAAACTCCAAACCACATCTGAGACCAACCTAACATTTTGTCAGTCACAGTTCGTAATTCACACTCTATGTTCATGCCAATATTTTTTACATATCTCAGAAACTTTTAAATATCTGTAAAAAAAGACAGTCCATGAAATATAGTTTGTCTCTAGTTGCAACACAAATACTCAAGTCCAGGCCTTCACTAGGTTGGTTCGTAAGAATTTGTGTTTTAGACAGAAGGTTATGGTATCATGCAGTATGACACAATAAAGAACATAAAAGCTACCCACGGTGACATCCTTGATAATAGGTGAGTTCAGAGGAGTGTTGAGAAAATTATCAAAGGTCAAAGAGTAAAGGCAAATGCACTTGAAAATAATCTGTAAATAGTCTAAGAAAAAGCATTAAGGTAAGAGAGAGAAACTATGTCTAAAAAATAAATATTTTCCTGGATAGACCTGATGAAGTCAGTAGATGGCTGAAAAAGCTAGAAAGAAAAGATGTAAGAATAATGACATGAATTTTGTTATGGTACTTTAGTCCAAACATCCACCTTGTAATTATAGAATTTACAGCGATAGATGCAGAAAGAAACAATCTCCAGAGCATTTTTTGCTTATTACCGAATGGTACAGACTCAAAAATCACATGTTTTATGCAGACTATTTTAGATGTAGGAGGATTGAAAGAGATGGTCTTCTTTGACCTGTTGAGGTAAGTTAAGAAAACAGGTAAGGTGTATTATATGTTTGTGTGTTTTTTAATGTTCGTTATTTTTAATAATAACTGACGCGCATTTAAATAAATGCCTAAAAGTTTATGGTTCGAAAATGCCTGATTTGAAAGGCGAAACGATCGTCACCAAGTGAATTAATTAAGAAAAGGACTGTGAGCGGAAATTATAAAAGAAAGGTAATTACTTTTACATATATATATATATATATATATATATATATATATATAAAACCAGTCCATAAGGCAAAAACAAAAACAATATGAAAACAGGTAGGTTACGAAAGGAGTTAAGGTTAAGTGATTGTGAAGTGCTAGGTAGAAATGGAATAACTACAGGGACATATGCCTAGTCCATACACAAAATAGAATAATAGAAATACACTGACTAAAAAATTGATAAGTAAAGATGACCAAACTGTTTTTTGGCCATTAAACAGAAAAGAAAAATTAATTTATTATAACCTACATTTACCTGGAAAATTCATTGGAGTTTTATCATCTTGTTTCAAATCTTGAACTTGTTGGAAAAGACGAGCTGTTCCTCCCAACGAAACTCCGCACATTTGACTTCCACCTGTCTACATAAAAAATATGTAGCTAACCCACAAGATAGCCTAATATTTACCTCTCAAATATAATACCTTATATTAATATTTACTTCTCTCTGTTTTAGTTCCATAAATACAATTGATATAAGGTAAATGCTTCGTGTACATAAGGGGTTTATTAATGATTTGTTAATATCATTAAATAATAGATACTTTCTTCTCAAACAACGGGAAATGATTTATTATTTACTAATTATTAAATTCTTTAACCCTTTGGTAATGATTTATTATTGACTAATTACTGAATTTTTTAACCATCTGGTAATGATTTATTATTTACTAATAACTTAATTTTTTAACCCTCTGGTAATGATTTATTATTTACTAATTACTTAATTTTTTAACCCTCTAGTAATGATTTATTATTTACTAATTACTTAATTTTTTAATCCTCTGGTAATGGTTTATTATTTACTAATTACTGAATTTTATAACCCACTAGTAATGATTTATTATTTACTAATTATCGAATATAAACCGTATGATTTATCGTGAATAAACTACCAGTTTTAGTTCAAGATTACTGCGCATTTCAGTTACATTAGTAGAATATAAACACTCTTTTATTGTACAAGGGTGTAAGCAGGGCTATAGAATGCAAGAGCTGGTCCACTCCTTTGATGTTTACGCTCGCCGACTGTCCCAACCTTCCTCTTGTCCCCCCTCATATGTGACGTCACTCTGGTACCATGACACGCCGCGTAAGCACGGTTCGCATTAGCTCTCACGTGTTATTTGATATAACGTTGCAGACGATAATTCTTTAAAAAATTATGCAATAAACAAAATTACCTAAATTATATGTTTATCAAGTTTGGTGAATATTGAGTAATTATTTTGTTCAGTACAAGGGTTTAAAGAAGGTATATAATTCCATGAGATTTTCGCCTTTTGACACAAATTTATGGCTAATTTTCTCGAAGAGGCATTCCACAAATTTCTTTAAAAAATTATACAATACACACAATTACCTAAATTATATGTTTAGCAAGGTATTTATTTATTTAATGTTACGTTGCAGACGAGATTACTTTATGAAATGTTACCAAGATTATCAAGTAATATTGTCTGCAGCGTTACTTAAATATTCCAAGAAACACCTTAACTAACAAAAACATTAAAACAAACATTTTCAGAATGTTGAGATATAAATACATAAATATATAATATATAAATAATAATAAGATTTAAACTTAGAGTACCGGTAATTATTGGTAACTCAAA
Source organism: Philaenus spumarius (assembly GCA_018207615.1). NCBI lineage: Eukaryota > Metazoa > Arthropoda > Insecta > Hemiptera > Aphrophoridae > Philaenus > Philaenus spumarius. The sequence continues at coordinate 708,802 of JAGFPH010000028.1, forward strand.
ATTTAAAAACAACAAATTTTAAGTAATCAGCTTCAAATTAAAATAAACATTAAACAATATTATTTATTTAATGTAAGAGTTCCAAGCGAGATTACTTTATGTTAAAAAGTTACCAAGGTCCTCAAGTAATTTCTTCTGCAGCTTTAAGTTAAAATGTTTAAAAAAATCTTTACTAGCAAAATGCACTTAAAATTTCAGAATAATTAGATATAAATAAATATATAATATACTAGGGGAGACCCCTGCGAGCTCCGCACGCCAACCCCCAACGTAACCTTCTAAAAACATATGTTAT
>JAGFPH010000028.1:770988-788587 GCA_018207615.1 Philaenus spumarius
TCTGAGCTCCATATGTAACAACTTACAGCCCCTGTCTCCAAATATAACATATAATTTGGGATATTACTAGGAAGAGCAAAGAGGTTCTTTGGAAAAGCGCTGAAAGCTTTATAATTCTGTAACGTTATTGTTACCAGATCTGAGCTCCATACGTAACAACAACTGTTTTACATGATGCTTCAAATACGGACGGTTTAACAGACAGTGAAATATTATTTTTGGCAATCAAAGTTTTCCGGGTAGTATTCAAGGCATACTTTGCCGCTGAGGTTTTATCCCTAACATCCAATTTAAAACATAAACTTGGTGTAAAAATGACCCCTAAATACTCATACTTATTAACTGTTTGTATTGGTATTGTATTGCTACATCCCCGTATTTCCATTTTCCCCGAACTCCTAAAAGGTCCCGTGTCTAGATACCATAATTTTCGATTTGTCCATGTTTACAGTCAAATTCCATCTCTCACAATATGCTTTGAAATTATTAATCATATTTTGCAACGTGACTGGTTCCGATGACAATATCACTAAATCATCTACATCCTAGGCAATTTGATATAATTGTAACGTTAACACAGTTGTTCAGGTTCGAGAATAATTACTGGCGTTCGGTTTTCATACCCAGGCTGCTCCCTGTTTACATTAACCTAACTGGCACATAGTAAAAACTTGCAGAAATAAAGTTGTTCAAACACAAATAGCAAATATTTGAAAACCAAAGCATTGAAGGATGTTTTCATCACACTGTATCGAAATTAATCATTTTCAATTACAGCTGTGAATATTAAAAGTGGTATTTTCCTGGTCTAGTCCGGGAAAGACGGCTGGAGATTTTCCCCGTACTGCTATGTAGTTAAGCATTCTAACACCAGTTGCACTAGTAGCACGCATGTTGCTTTAAGCTATAAAACAATTATTTACCGTGTATTTTTAAATTTATAGTTAAAATTTTAACTTTTCTATTACAATAATTACATGTTTAGTTATTTTTTATTAAAATGAGACAAGTTATGAAAAAATGGCTCAAATAAAACTTTTAGGGTATTTTGCAATCTTTATATTGATATAAGTTTCATAAATGTTAAGTGCAGACAGTTGACTTAATCGGCCTGGCAAAGGGAGATGGCGCGGTGCGCGGCGTACGAGTCCTCGGGGGCCGGATCAGCCCGTTGCCATATCAGCGGTCAATCTGCAGTAAAGGCCTATTGTTTGGACTTTTATTTATACAGGGTGTCCCCGAACTCTCTGGACCCCTTTTGTGGACATGTTCCTGGGATCAAGACAAACATATTTCACAATATAAACATTGGCTTATTTTTCGTCTGTCTGTCTGTATGTCTTTTTTACAAAACACTTAATATTTTTGAAATTAGAAAGGATATTGAGTTCAAACTTTGTACTCCTATTTGTTGCGTAACCTCTTATCACTGTACGAAAAATTAGAACATTATTTTTAATATTTTCAAAGTGGCGGCCGTTTATAATTTTTTATGTCAAATATCTCAGAAACCGTTAACTTTACAAAAAAATTACAAGAGACAAACAAGTTTACTTTTTTAATGACAAACACAATGGTTTTTTTATTTTGTCTGTAGCTCAAAGGATAACAGAGATATTGACAAAAAAAAAGGAAAATGTATTTCTTGGTAGTTGTCAACAATTACCCAGAATTACTGTAGAAACAAAATATTTTAAAGTTATTATGAGCTAAAATAATCAGTTATTTGCATTATGTTCCGAGCACTTTCTGAGCTGATTCTACTAGCAAAAATTAATGAAAAAAGTTCATATATTCATAGGTCCGGAAATGTTTCGTTAGCGAGTTACAGCTGGCAAAAGATTTCACCTATGTTTCAGATTATTTACAGAAACGAATCGCTATTGAAATATGTAGGACGTTAATTAAGGTGTGAAATTAAATTAAATTTACGTAAAATGAGCATATAAATTTAATAAAATAGGTCCCAGTTCTGTAACTGCAGTAATTGTTGTGATATTTGACCCGACACGCAAAATTCTGTCCGATTTGAGACCGAATTTTGCGTTTTGGGTCAAATATCGCAACAATTACTGCAGTTACAATACTGGGACTTATTTTTTTAATTTATCTGTTCATTTTAAGTAAATTAAATTAAATTTTACACCTTAATTAACGTCCTACATATTTTAATAGGGATTCGTTTCTGTGAGTAATCTGAAACACGGGTAAGCTCTAACGAAGCATTTCCGGACCTATGAATATATGAACTTTTTTCATTATTTTTTGCTAGTAGAATCAGCTCAGAAAGTGCTCGGAACATAATGCAAATAACTGATTATTTTAGCTCATAATAACTTTAAAATATTTTGTTTCTTGACAACTACCAAGAAATACATATTCCCTTTTTTGTCAATATCTCTGTTATCCTTTGAGCTACAGACAAAAATAAAAAACCATTGTGTTTGTCATTAAAAAAGTTAACTTTTTGTCTTTTGTAATTTTTTTAAAGTTAACGGTTTCTGAGATATTTGACATTACAAAATTATAAACGGCCGCCATTTTGAAAATATTTAAAATAATGTTCTAATTTTTCGTACAGTGATAAGAGGTTACACAACAAATAGGTGTACAAAGTTTGAGCTCAATATCCTTTCTGCTTTCAAAAATATTAAGTGTTATGTAAAAAAGACATACAGACAGACAGACGAAAAAATAAGCCCCGTAGACCCATGTTTATATTGTGAAATATGTTTGTCTCGATCCCAGGAACATATCCACAAAAGGGGTCCAGAGTGTTCAGGGACACCCTGTATAGCTGGTCTAATTATGAGTATTACGATGGTAAAATAGACGAATACATTTATTTTATTTTTTCATTATTTATTTATTTTCTGGTATTTATTATTGCAGTGATAAACACACAATATGATTTCTTTTAGCCAAGCCAATAAAGGGAAAACATAGGCCTTTGTTGGATATAATTAGTGAAAAGCTGAAATTTTGTTTATAAAATTGTTAATGTTCTTTATATTAGGAGACTAGTTTTAGTTTGGGGGATTATTTATAACCCTAAGTTATTATGGCCGTGCTATTATCCACCACCTATGGACCCGCCGCGCCGTGTCCCGTACTGGCTAAAACCGGCACCGACAGGTGTCAAGCAGCAGAACATGTTTTGTTTACTGTCAAAACACCATCACTGAAAATCCACCCATCACTTAAATTGCTATTTACAATATCTTAAAATTGTCTGGGATGTATGCAATACTGGAACATAAAAGTAGAGAGTTTCAGTTTTATATAAGGCCGGCCACACACAGAATCAGACACGGTCAGTCACGTTTAGTCAGTTTGACTAATAGCAACTAAAACGGGGGGTTTAGCATGGGTGGTTATGGGGTCGCCACACACTGCATCGAACGAGACGAACAGACACAAACAGACGTCTAAATATGTGTTTTCCTTGACTGACGCAGCTCCCTCAAAAGACACCTTTTAGTCAAAAGCTATCAGACACTGTCCGTCAGAGCCACCTGCGCACAACCTCCTTGTCACTTGATTTTCTCCAATTCGTGTTTTGTTTTTTAATCTTATCCTGGATTTTTTCCAAGGTGTATTCGAACGTTTCGACTTTCATTCGACAGTAGATTTCGATTTTTTGGGATCCTCTTCTCGTTTATAGGGTGTACCCAAAGTTCTCTGTTATTAGTGACTTTTCAAACAAGTTAATCAATTTCCACATCATAATTATAGCTTCCTCTTCCTTCTCTTCAAAGTTCGTTTCAAAGTTAGGTTAAAAACTTTCAATAAGCACTAAATGCACACAATACAACAATCTGGAACAGAAGAACTGAAAATGGAGGGAGGCCATAACGCCCAGTGACTAAAACCCCCACATACAGGATCGTCAATAACAGTCAAACAGACAGAAAAGACTAAAGGCGTCTTTGACTATGACTGACCGTGTCTGATTCTGTGTGTGGCCGGCCTAAGAAGTGGAAACATTCTTGCTACTGTTTTATTCCAATCCAGTTTCGTCTTGTTCATCAATTATTTCATCTACATTATTAGGACTGTTATCACATTAAAACCTTAAAACAATTAAGTTCTACTTTCCGACACCCACAATATTTAATACAAGATGTCTTACAGCTTACAGCTGCAAGTCACGAGGTGCAGGTAGTCATCAGTCAAAAAAGCCTTAGTACTTAGTGTTGGTGTTAAAGCTTTCCTGTAACCTCCATTTTCTTTCATCTTTTCCATCTTCCAACTCCAAACTGTAGCATCCAATCTGTTACCAAGCCATGTCTGCATTTGCAAATAAACCCTGAACAAATGCTGACGAAGGGGGGATGCTTTGCAAAGTCGAAGTTTGACCTTAGATTAGATTTTTTTGCAAGTTTTTGCAAGTAATGAGCTTCATTGAAGTTCATGTGCTTTTTCTGTTAAGATAAAATTTTCCTCGTTTGTTTTCAGTTCTTTGGAATCATCTTGACGTAGAAACACCGACGCTTGTGTTTGAGCTTCTTCTGACTTTTGTAAAATGTCCAAAGATTTTATTTTTCCTAGACTAAAGAAAGAAGATGTTGTGTCACAACCTGTTATGGCATAAGCAAACAGATTAAGCTTCCTTTTGTCGTTCAACTTATGGATGATTTTGGAAATCGTGTAATACACTTTCCATGTAATCGTCCAGTTGCTGGGTTTCAAAAGTAGATTGTTTGGTTCTCAGGCCCAAGCGCTACCAACAGTATTAATAAATTGGTGTATTAATAAATTGACAGTAAACAAAACATGTTCTGCTGCTTGACACTTGCCGGTTTTAGCCAGTCCGGGGCATGGTGGGTCCATATTTGATGGATAATGGAACGATCCTAATAACTTAGGGTTAGGAATAATCCCGGAATCAAAACTGGCTCTCCTAATATAAAGAACATTAAGAATTTTATAAATAAAATTTCAGCTTTTCACTAATTATATCCAACAAAGGCCTATGTTTTCCCTTTATTGGCTTGGCTAAAAGAAATCATATTGTGTGTTTATCGCTGCAATAATAAATACCAGAAAATAAATAAATAATGAAAAAATAAAATAAATGTTTTCGTCTATTTTACCATCGTAATACCCATAATTAGACCAGCTATATAAATAAAAGTCCAAACAATAGGCCTTTACTGCAGATTGACCGCTGATATGCCAACGGGCTGATCCGGCCCGCGAGGACTCGTACGCCGCGCACCGCGCCATCTCCCTTTGCCAGGCCGATTAAGTCAACTGTCTGCACTTAACATTTATGAAACTTATATCAATATAAAGATTGCAAAATACCCTAAAAGTTTTATTTGAGCCATTTTTTCATAACTTGTCTCATTTTAATAAAAAAAATAACTAAACATGTAATTATTGTAATAGAAAAGTTAAAATTTTAACATTAAATTTAAAAATACACGGTAAATAATTGTTTTATAGCTTAAACGCAAAGAACATTTTTGATAGAGAATATTATAAGAATTACAATAACGAAATAAAAATGACTCTATCGCTTTTTATGTCTTAGGTATTGACAAAATAAAAAAAGTCTTTCAAAAGTGAACTTTAAGGGGAGTTAGGTGGGAAGCTAGAGGGGGAGGGGCGGGGACTTTTCAGAAAATATTCCTTATATAATCAACTAACATCCATGAAAAAATCAGCTTTTCACTAATTAGTTCCGACTAAAACCCTTTATTGACTGGGCTACAACAAATTATACATAAACAATGTACATTGGGTACAATATTTAGCATTTCTTCATTTCATCAATACTATTTTTTATTTACCTTAAATAACTTATTACCAAATTAATCAATTGTTAAATATGATCAGTACAAAAATTTTTATCCGTAAAAGATTGCGGGCGAAGCCGCGACGGAGAATGCTAGTACTAGTATGATTAATTTGCTTGCATTTCAGCCTTCAGTCCGGGCTCACGCACTGCTTCGTTCCGCTCACAGCGTAAACAATTCCCTTTGCGAGTTGCACCTCGGCACTGTGGCCTCGGATTATGGACAGCTTCGTTACGCTCGTAGTGGACCAACTCACTTCGCGATTTTGCATCCCGGGGACGTACTTTTATGGTATTTTACGTTTTGATCGATTTTGGGATAACCAGACGAGTTGTATTAGGTCGAGGTGCAAACTCACAAAGCAAAGCACCACTTGAGCCAGGGCCGGAGGCTGATTTGCAAACAAATTCTACTAATATATTTTGTACACGGAGGCAGCTATTCAGAACCTTCGTGATTAAACCAATGTCCCAAATAGTTGGTTGTAACCCTAAAAAATATAAAGTTAATTTTGGAAATTCTTTCAACTTTCGTTAGCAGTTCAGCTGCGCGACGAATTATTTTTAGCCCTGCAATAATTTTCAAAATATTGCCGCACAATTTGCAACAACCCTGCTCATGCGAATTTTATCGTTGTTAATTGTTAGATTTTAAAAAACACGTCTCGTCCAACCCAGGAGTATTGTACAATAGGCTACTGCTTGCAATTAATTCCGCAGTGTCAAACAAAGGAGAGGTGCAAGGCGGGAGTGTGCCGGGTGACACGTGTCAGCTCGGCGACCTCCACTCGTTGCTTTACAGATTCGAATTTACAACACCTTCGGCGCTCTTTGTCTTCTTACCTTTAAAGACGTATGTTTCATCTCATTTTCCGAGTATCAGCCTCACAGTTCTTGCGATGAGCCATGAGGAGCTTTTAATTAACCCAGAATTGAAGAGAAATTAAGTAAACAGAAATACGAGTTTGACTTGCGGACAAAGTATTCCGTGCCGTCCGCCTTCGAGAAAGTTTTACCAAAAAAGTAATAAGGATGTGTAATTCCAGGACGAATCAGTTCCGTTCGGTTGTCTGCAGTTTTACGAACCTTTCACTAAATTTTCAAATAACTCAGACAATATTTATTAACCCTTTCAGATACATAATACATTTATACAATTCAGCTCACAGTGGTATTCATATTAAATGAGATAATAATAAAACTCCACAAAACATACGTTTATACCTTTTTTACAACTTTAAGATTCTTAAAATTAATTTTAAATATTAGAATTACGGTACAACAAAATATACACATATTTTATATTAATTTATATAATAATGGCCTATAATGTGGCATCAAGAAACTTCCCACGGCGTAGAAAGAAACTTTCATTGTTTCTTTAAACTATTTAGGGAGTTTGTTATGAAAAGGACTCCAGTCTCAGAAGGTAGTTTGTCCAAATCTGATCTGTTTTCCACGGAATTCATTTTTATGACGCGTATTGTACGAACATCAGTGTTTCGAGTCACAGAAAGAACTAAAGTTAAAGTTTGCTTTGTTGAATCACCCCACAGATCAGTACCATAATTTAGGTGAGAAGAAAATAGAACAAGGTATGCTAATTTTATAATGTGTTCTGAACAGAACTTTGCCAGTTTCCTGAGTAGAAAAACCACTGAACTCGGTGTTTTGCACAGTTCATTAAGGGTCTGCTCCAGTAAACGAGAAAGCAGCCGGCGACGCCAGCGCTTCATTCTATAGCCGTATCTAAACCGTGCAATTTCTTGCAGCTGCGCGCTTTGATATTGCCTCGTTTCAATCCATTTTATAAATCCATTTTTTGTAATTGAGTGCTGCAAAAAATACTGAATATTCTTTATCAATTGCGGATCCGGCTTGCGATTTACTTTTAATTATACATTTTTTATTGTGTAAAGAAAAAAGTTCAAACTTGGTACTTCAAAATTGTCAATTGCGTGACAAATTAAAGACATTTTTTTTAAAACGTGAATCGCAAAACTGATGCGTATTGTGATTGTGGTTAAAATGAGACCTTGCAAACAATTTTATGATATAAAATAAACGAAATAAATGGTTTGAAATTTAAAATTGCTCTTATGGGATAAAAATCCAAGATGGCCGCTTAAGGGTCTGCTCCAGTAAACGAGAAAGCAACCCGAAACGCAACCTCTTCTCACTGTATCCCTATCTAAACAGTGCAATTTCTTTCAGCTGAACGCTTTGACATTGCCTCATTTCAAACCATTTTATAAGTCTACCTTTTGTAATTGAGTGTTGAAAAAAACTGAATATTCTTTATAAAATTTCGGATCCGGCTTGCAAATTATTTATCATTATTAATTTTGTATTGTGTTAGGAAAAAATTCAAACTTTGTACTTACAAAATGTCAATTACATAACAAATGAAAAGCATTTAAAAAAATGTAAATTGCAAGACGGATGCGTATTGTGAGTGTGCTTAAAATGTGACCTTGCAAACAATTTTATGATAAAAAGTAAACGAAATAAATGGTTTGAAATTTAACATTGCTCTTATGGGATACAAATTAAAGATGGCCGCTACAGCAGACCCTTAATGTGCTCCGCCCAGACAGTTTATAAGTCCAACTGAACAGTGTTTGCAACTAACTAAATTTAAGGTCCACATTCCTGTTACGGAAGGAGGGGGCGAAAGCAATACCTTATCCAGGAAAGTCGGGGAAATGTGTTTTTGAGGCTGAGAACGTATCTGACTGAGCACTATTGATATTAACAATTATTAATTTTAAAAAAAAAACACGTTCACGCCTTAAACACAAATATTTTCTATCGGTAATTGAATCTTAATCTAATACTATTTTATACTCTAATACTAGACTTTTTATCAAAAGACAATTTCAATGGCAAAACAAATTGACAACATATTCCAATTAAGTTTTTTTAAGACATTGTGACTTAATACAAGTGTGGTGGGCGAAATATAAAAAAATAGGTCTTAAGTTTCTTTTAAATTCAGTGAGAAATAGCAAGTTTTATTTTGTAAAATTAGCTTGAAGTTATAGACCAGGTATTAGAGCAAAAAAGGTAGTTTTTGTAGAAAAAAATTAACAGCTGGCTGATTGCTCTATGGTTTGAGGAGAATAGTTTGTAGATGAAAACCACCTTCGAAAACAATGATTGTTATTGTGAAATTATTGAAAAAACCGTGAAAAATTAGATTTTTTCGTTGCTTTTTTCGCTTATACTATTTTGTAAATCATTGGCTAAAACGCTAAATTTTAATGCAAAAGTTGTAGTAAATTAAAAATCCTTTAAAATAAGAGTTTTGAATGACTCAATCGGAGAATTGTTTATCTACAGTTAATTATGAAATTTTAAAAGTTATAGTTTTGAAATTGTGTAAAATGATAGTTAATGACATGTAGATTAACCATGCTCAAGGTGGACTTTGTCGAATATATTGATTTTGCTTAATAATTGTTTAAACAATTTGTAGCGTTACTAGGCTTTGAACAAACTTTAGAATATGGCCGCCATTTTGAAACGTTAATGATATTTTTTAATCTTTTACCTGAAATATAGATTAATAAGATCATTACTTACCAAGTTTCAATTCGATATCTCAAATAATTTATAGAGGAACAAAAAGTTTTGTAAAAAACATGAACAAACAGACAGACACACATTGGTACCACTAGGCTATAGTCTTGTTTGTGTTGACCTATAGAAACTGTCGAAGTTGCGGTCAGTAATTTCTGGTTATTGTATAAGTGGACATCTGAATAGCCGCACTAATATATATGTATTATATAAGCGGCTTTGCGCTTACTGAATGACATACAATCCACGTAGGGCAAAAACTACTTAGGATACAAATACGAAACTTTAAAGGTATATTCTTATGGGGTCATAGACGCACACTAAGAAATAATTTTTGCAAATTGTTCATTTTAAAGCATAAAATAGTAAAAATTTGGGCGTTCACAATGCCAGTCCTATATCAGATAAATCAGCTGTTCGGATCAAAAACTTAACAACACATGTTTGTTTACATTTATTACCATAGCAACCAACTTAGCAAATTTAGAATCAGTTTATTATTACTCACAGCCAACACCTTTCTAGGTTAGATTAACAAACTAAAAGCAAACACAAAAATCAACGAAAAATGCTTACTGTATTATAATTCAATTCAAACATCTGTTGTACAATAATAGCCTATGTTATAAATAAAACAGCTGATTCGGATCAGCAATTCAACATAATTTTAGGTTAGGCCTACAATGAAAAAAACACGATTATTTGCAACCAATTTAGCAAATTTAGAATCAGTTAATATTATGCTTCACAACTAACAGTTTTTTTAGATTAAGTGAAAGCAAAAAAACCCGTTAGCAGCACTGCCGCATTACTATAGCCGAATTTTCTTATCAGGAAATAACTACGTAGTATTAAATAATGGAGGTTTCCTATTAGTTTTGTTCCTTGTTCCGGTAACTGTTCCAAAAATACCATTGCACATGATTATAGTAATTTGAATTACCTTTCGAATGATATAGCTCACAAATTGTACTTCCGATTATGAAAGGTATAAATGGTGCAATTACCTTACATTCATAATGAAAGAAATCATTTATCGGGAGCTGTACCTAAAATTCCTTTGCACAGGATTGTAGTAAATTTAATTGCCTTTCGAATGATATAGCTCAAAAATTTCACTCGGGCTTATGAGTGGGATAAATTGCGCAAAAACCTTACATGGATGGTGAAAAAATCATTTATCGGGAGATTCTTATGGATGTGGTTCCCTGTTGCGGGGACTGTACCTGAATTGCCTTTGCACAGGGTTGTAGTAAATTTAATTAGCTTTCGAATGATATAGCTAAAAATTTGCACTCTGGCTTATGAGTGGGAGAAATTGCGAAAAAACCTGACATTGATAATAAAAAAATCATTTATCGGGAGCTTCCTATAAATTTTGTTCCTTGTTCCTATGACTGTACCTGAAATACCTTTGCACAGGGTTGTAGTAAATTTAATTTACTTTTCGAATGATATAACTCATAAATTGTACTCGGGCTTATGAGTGGAGAAATTGCGCAAAAACCTTACACGGAGAGTGAAAAAATAATTTATTGAGAGCTTAATATATATTAATTTTGTTCTTTGTTCCGAAGACTGTACCTGAAATATTTTTGCTCAGGATTGTAGTAAATTTAATTACCTTTAGAATGGTATAACTCTCAAATTGTAATCGGGCTTATGAGTGGGAGAAATAATGCAATTTTCTCACTCTAACTTTGTCATTTTGGTTTGAATCAAATAGGCCGCCATTTTGTGTCAAATTGAAAAATAAAAAATCTGTGCCTGGGAAATCCTACAAGGACCCTTCCACTAAACTTTCAGCTATTTTGAAGCATAATTACTACCACTTATCATGGCGGGAAAACCCCACATACTTATATACTCCTCAAATCCCTACCCCAAAACGATTAATCGGTATAACTCAGCCCTTTTGAATAGGATCGAAAAAAGAAGTGTATCTGAAGAATCCTACTAGGAGCCTTTCACCCAAAAATCAGAAATTTTGAAGATTATTTACTACCACTTGTCTTATCAATCCGACAAGGATTAAAACATATATATAAATTAATAAATTTTGGGTATCGTCTCCAAATGGTCTGAAACGGATAGAAACGAAGTTTTACCCTCCTCCGACCAACCGTTTTCAAGTTGGGTCAAGTGTAACAGCTCTTATTTTCTTCAAAAATTCGGCTAAAAAAGCTTACTGTCAGGGTCGTAGCGTGACAGTAAGCGCCCAAGGCAATGCTTAAATCGGCGCCCCCCATGCCCGGTAAACTCGTAATTTTGTTCGTTCCAGTTGTGGTTCGGGGGTATGATATCCTAGTTCTTTAGATCCACTCCATTATCCACCACTTATGGACCCGCCGTGTTCCGGACTAGAAATACGGCAGCTATTATAAATAACAGCATCATGGACCACAAACCCTCCACAATACATATTTTACATACATATACTAAGATTTGATTTATTTTTTATTTATTTACAAAATACAGTCTTTGATTTTTCATTATTTGTTCTTGTCTTTGGTGCTCTTTTTTGTCGTCTATATATAAACTTCAAACATTGAAAGGCATTCGCCTGGCTTTTGCATGAGCTAATGTTTTCAAAATTTCCCTAAAGTCTAAGTTTTTTGCAGTGTCATTTTCTATTGCTAGAATGTCGAGAGAGTTCATCCTTTCCTGTGCCATTGTAGAGCGCAAATAAGTTTTTATAAGCCTAAGCTTAGGCCTACTAAACTGTCACTGGTATTGTTACACTCTTAATGCGACCCACAAGTCTGTAAACAAATCTTTACTGTTTGTGTTTTTGATCATACTCAAGACTACTTTTGGTGTGACTTCGTTCTTTCCATGATCCAAAATCGAACTTTCATGTAAAAGTTCATGATACAGTTCGATGCCGTTGATATCAGACACTTTGGTTGTTTTGTCAGACATTTTGGTTGTTTTGTCAGACACTTTGGTTGTTTTGTCAGTTAAATGTCTTTCAAGGTCCAAACAACTTTGTTTTAGATTTTCTTCTCCTGGAAGTTGAGCAACATTACCCAAAAATCACCACACTTGTCGGTGTTTTTTTCAACGCAGTTGACCTCTTCTTTAGCGAGTTCAAAACGTTATCCACTAATGGATAAACAACTTCTCTCATAAAAGAAGACTCATACAAAACAACGCGTTTTCGTTTGCGAATCCTTTTCTCGGGAAAAACACGTTCGATACCAAATGCAGTAGCTATTTCTTTCTGTTTACATCGATCATTGCATATTGACAAATAATATCTTGACAATGATAGTGTTTCGACAATGTCGAAAATATATTATTTACAAGAAACACACCTTCAAAAACTCGGTACCGAGCTCGTCACTACTCATGTTTATTTTATAAGTAAACGATCACGCGAATTGTTTAGCTGTCGAGTGCTCGTCGTTTATTAAATCAGTATAGTGTAGGGGGGAGCGGGAGTACGCGCTTCGTGTATTCTCGATTCGTATCGGATAAACTTGGTCATGTCGGCCGGGCATCGAAGAAGATACTTTGCCGATATGAATTTACTTTTCCAGAGAGTTTTGAGAAAGTAGAGAGAGGGGGTCCTACGAAGGGTCGCTTTCTGGAGAGAATTCTCTCTTAAAATAACATAGTTTCGGCGATGGCATGAAGAAAATATTTTTTTACCCACGGCGGCGCCCAAGGCGATTGCCTCGGTCGCCCCACCCACGCGACGGCCCTGCTTACTGTATTATAAGTCAAACATGACATTACATATTAAATTGTTATTGTGTTACATACTATATTGTATCCTTTAGTTGGTAGTATAGTAGCCTACAATTTTTTTTTGAAATGTTGATTATTGATTATTTAAATAATAATCAATATAAGTGTAACAGCTCTTATTTTCTTCAAAAATTCGGCTAAAAAAGCTTACTGTATTATAAGTCAAACATGACATTACATATGAAATTGTTATTGTGTTACATATTATATTGTATCCTTTAGTTGGCAGTATAAATTTTTTTTGAAATGTTGATTATTGATTATTTAAATAATAATCATTATAAGTGTAACAGCTCTTATTTTCTTGAAAAATTCGGCTAAAAAAAGCTTACTGTATTATAAGTCAAACATGACATTACATATTATATTCTGTCCTTCAGTTGGTAGTATACAAATTTTTTGAAATGTTGATTATTGATTATTTAAATAATAATCAATATTTCACTAATAGGCTAATAATAGTGAAATTACAGCGCATGTCTATATCGATCTCTGTCTTACATTAGCTATGTATAGGACACCGCTCAGTCGTCATTTTCGTGAAAATATCAAAGTATATAATAATTTGTTTGCATTGCCTTCGCCGTGGGCACCATCGGGGTCGAAGAGCGAAGCCTAGTCTATCTCTATAGGCCTACACATAGGCACACGAATCTAACCAATAAGTAAGTATGCGTTTTGCAATGTTAGTCTATTAAATTATAATAAACGTAATTATGATTGGATTATAGTCATAAAATAACAAATAGCTTATTCACTTTTAAGTGAATTGTTCAGCAAACAACTCACGAGGCCATAGTATATTTATAGACGCTCGTTGTGTTTTCCTTTAAAATGTCAAGTTGGCTTTGAATCGCTCGTTGCATCATCAAGAACGTCACGAAAACACGCGATCATTTACGAAACACCGAACGTAACAGAAGATGTTAAACGTCGACAACAAAGATTTCATTCATTTTTAAAGCACTTAAAAATTTGTTCTCTTCGTAAGCAGTTAAATTACAAAAATCGTAAATCCAAACGCGTTGGGCAGAAGTAATTTCCTTTAATTTACGAATCTAATTTTTTTTCTCTAGGTTAAAATAAAAACAGTTAAATGAAGTGTTCAACGAGTACTATCAAGTAGATTTCTTTGGACCAAAATAATAAAACAAGTTTATCTATCTATAGGCCTACTTATAAATTAATAAATAAAATTGAAGTGTCTGTCAGTGATTTCGAAATAAGTACCTTTTCTAAGCTGATATGGTTATTCATACTTTACCAAAACCTAAACATGCATTTGTTTTATTTTTTGTCTGTCTGGCTTTATGTCTGTCTATCTGTCTATTTTTTGTCCGGGCTAATTTGGATGGTTGAACCATCTTTGATTAAACTTTCATTTGCACCTAGAGGACTTTTCTAAGATCAATCTTGCCTACCGGTACTTTTATCGCTAGGAAATATTTCAGGTTCCTATTTAAAAATATAAAAAATATAAAAATTATGGACAAAATTTGCGAACAGACGTGACATGCGACTATTATAAATAAAACAGCTGATTTGGATCAAAAGCTTAACACTTTTACAAGACCGGCTGTGTTTTAATTTATTGTATACGTTGGTTTAACCGTTAAATATATATCAAAACAGTATGCAATAATATGAAATGTACTCATAGATGTTAAATACACCTCAAAACTGATTTATAATTTTTATGTTAATTCGGGAGTTATGAGTAACAAACTGGAGGAAAACGGGATTTTTAGTGTTTATTGGTGCTTAGCTAATAATTTACGTAGGCCTAAAAGGTATACATAGATCAATTTGGACGAAACTTACTGAGAGTTTTTAGCACATGGAACTCGGATCTAAAAAAATGTATTTTTAATTGCGTGTAATGGTAAGGCACAATATTTACCCGATATTCCTTTCATTTATTTAATTACATCTGCGAGTGAAGCCGCAGGTACCAGGCAGGCCTAGTCTTTATATAAATGGTGTCTCAAAAGTCAGTGATCGGCCTTATAGTTTTGTAACCATTGCAGATTACACAAATAATTTTTTTATTACCCTAGGGGGACGGCCTGCAGGGAGTCGGTGGAAGATCTTAAATAGGAGCAGAGGTCGAGTAATACATAGAATTAAAGGGTTATCTTAGGAGAACATAATACCGCAAAACAGACATTAAAAAGGTTCACTCTGCACAAAATGGTGGCCGTTTAAAGGTACAACATGGGCATTTTGAAAATGGGTTAATTTTACTTATTGGCATTAACTTTAACAAATAAACCAT
Organism: Philaenus spumarius; assembly: GCA_018207615.1. Lineage (NCBI taxonomy): Eukaryota > Metazoa > Arthropoda > Insecta > Hemiptera > Aphrophoridae > Philaenus > Philaenus spumarius. The sequence continues at coordinate 786,402 of JAGFPH010000028.1, forward strand.
ATGATTTGGATCAAAAACGAACATAATTTTAGGTTTGGCCTACAATGAACAAAAACACGTTTATTTGCAATTAATTTGGCAAATTAGTTATTCTTCACAACTAACATCTGGTGTTACATATTATACAGTAGTTTAGTTTAGTTTGCAATATCAAAATTTATTTGAAATGTTGATGATTGTTTATTTAAATATTAAACAATTTCAGATTTTTTGCCCACAGGTTCTTTTTATCATAAACATTGTAGAAAAGTTTGACCAATTTCCCCCCTGCGGAAGGGGGTTGCTAGGGGGTGTTGAAAGGATACAAAAACAGTTTTTTTGCTTTATCGGGTAAACAGGTTTTTTTTTAATTAACAACATTAAATGGGTAAGTTGTAGCTAAGAAAATATCTTTTTTAAGATCCCATATGGCCTTTTAAGGGCTTTAGATTATGTGTTGTGGAAGAAATAAGAAACAAAACGGAAAACTTTTAAGTCATGCTAGAAACTTAAATTTCAATGAAGTAAACAACAAATCACGCCCTTCCGGCCCGTTTATTGTACCCTTTCACCCCCCTCCCCCCCATTACCGGAGGGGGGTATTGGTAGACTTGTTTTCTACAATGTTTATGATAAAAAGAACCGGTGGGCAAAAGATTTCACCTGGGAGTATTCATTCCAACGCATATCTTATTTTTACCTATAATTTATTAAATGTCTAGAACATCGTACTATTTTTAATGAAAATAGATAACGAATTTTAATATTATTGTCAGGTATATTTCGAAGAAAGCCTTGGTGCAGACGTTACCATGGTGCTATTACTGGAAAATGTCTTAAAATTGTTCTTGTTTTTTGGTCCCAGATCCGAAAACCATAGTCAACTCTAACGTTTAGGCTATACAGGACGATTCAGGGAGAAACTTTTAGGTCGTGTTCTACTAGTGAAAATAAAGAAAAAAGTTCATATTACATGGTTATTGCCTAAAAAAAAAAAAATTATCTTGGTAGTTGTCCATAGGCTAATAATAAAAACCCATCGTTTGTCATTAAAAAAATAATTTTTGTTTCTTGACATTTTTTGTAAAGTTTGCGGTTTTCAAGATATTTAACATTAAAAGTTTTAAAATGCCGCCATTTTCAAAATATATGAAAAAAGTTTTGGTTTTTTGTACATGGGTAAAAGATGTCATACCAAATACGTATGAAAAATGTGCGTTCATTATATTTCCTACATACATAGATATTAAGTATTTTGTAAAAAAAATGGTGGATAACTGGAAAACGAAGCAGTTTCGAACCTATGTTTATATGAACTTTTTTCTTTATTTTCACTAGTAAAATAAGTCCTGAAAGTAAGTTTCTCCATTTCTTCCTGAATCACCCTGTATAACTTGTATATTTATTTTAAAATAATAGCAATACACTAATTCTCAGTCGTAATCTTTAGAGCTACAACTAAAAACTCATAACAGTTATAAGTTCACTGAAGATGACGACTTTGTCGTTGAAACACGTTTGATTATTAGTATGTGTGTGATAATTAGTGTATTGTTATTATTTTAAAATAATTCCTTCTCACTTGCCAAGCTAAACGTTTATTAATGTATATTAATTCACCAGTATCACTGTTTTACAGAGAAGGAAAATCTCGGTCGAGTTAAAAACGGCGTTTTCACTTCAAAAAAGTCAAGGTACCATTATGTACAATCAGTTTGCAAATTGCTGTTGTTTTACAGTATTTGCTTAGCGAAATTCACACACGCGTCGCCCTTGTTATCAGTTGCCAAAAATAAAGTTCAATTACAATATCCTACGAAACTAGGCCTACTGATAAAAATGTACAATAGCTGTATTTCGTTTATCAATCGTGTTATCTTTGACTCTACTTTTTCTGAGTACAGTAATGATTACTCAATGGAGTACGAATTCATGTACGGAAACACGTTTGTCTGTCTGGATATTCGTCATAACGTGGGAACCAGAAATATTATTTAAATTATATTTTTCCTGTCGTAAAAGTACAGTACTTACATTTCCAGTATAATTTATTTCTTTAAGAATAGGCTAAAGCTTCCACGTGTATATAAGATAATGTTAACGGCTCTTTTTATCGGGGCTGAGCGAAGATAAGTTTAACACTATTTTTCGGATTTTCGTCGAATGGAACCTAAAGCTGCGTCCACATTAAGCTACGGCTATACTTG
>JAGFPH010000028.1:809700-834255 GCA_018207615.1 Philaenus spumarius
TCCCCGGAACAAGGAAGCTCCCGATAAATTATTTTTTATTATCCATCTAAGATATATGCGCAATTTCTACCACTCTAAGCCCGAATACAATTTGTGAGTTGAAACATTCGAAAGGAAATTAAATTTGTTATAATCCTGAGCATAGGTATTTTTGGTACAGTTCCCGGAACAAGGTAGTAAATTTATAGGAAACATAGTTATTTATGGACGAAAAAATTCGGCTATTGTAATGCGGCAAAGCTTCTTACGCTTTTTTTTTAAATTTACATACTTCTTAAAAACTCTAAAATCAATAGATTATTCCTAATCAAGTTTTTGAAGTAAAAGATTGCTTTCAACAAGTCATACGTCATCATTCTCTTCGAAATTTTTTATTTTTTCCATCATTCCGCCAAGTTTTTTACTTCCACTGCCTTCACGCAAACACTGGGTTTTCCGTTTTTGTCTTAATATTCACACAGTTGATCACGTTATTTTTCCTTCTTATTTTACGCCCTTTACAGGGATAGAGCAATTTATAAAACTTTATTTTTTATAAAACTAACAAAAAAATGGAAAACTAACCATCGGCGACTCTTTGCGAAACAAATGCAAACGGACTTACACTCTGCTACTTTCAACTCTTTCAAGGAAATTACGACTGATTAGAACAGATTCATTTGAATCGGGGAAGGGTGGTGGGAAGCGGTGACCTGAATCTTCACGCATGCGCAGTAGGGCCAAAGTTTTGATTTGGATTTAGTTAGGGTGGTGGAGCTCAAGGCGTATTAAAGAAGGTGTGTGCATCGAGGAGGGTGAACTCGTCCGGCCCGCGCAGCTACGTCACGTGCTACACACTGAACCAGCAGTTCCGAGCGCAATTGTAAGCTTTTGCTCAAACTGCGAATTAAATACTTTATGGTTGTCTAAAAATTATGTTTTTGTTATCGATGGAAATGTAATAAAGTGAGCATTAAAATGATCTATGCCTATGGTCAAATATTTCTAGGCGTATAATTTTGAAACAAGCCTAAATCTAATATACGGGTTTGAATGACATAAAAACTACCCTAAGTGAGGAAGTTTTTTACTATTACTTTCGGGAGGCATTCAAAGACATAGAAATGTAGTTAATAAAATGTAGTAAATACTGACATCAATTTTTTTAATGTAAGTTACAGATGTCCTACATAATAAGATTGTAATCAGAACCATAGTTAGTCGCTTCTTGCGGCGATTGAATGCACGCTAATCTAATTTGTTATTAGTTCTTATTTCTCTTATTTATTTATTTATTATTCACATTGTTGTGAACAGGTAAATTTTGTTTAATGTATAAATATGAATTTTTAAAGAGTTGACAAATTTAAGTAGCTCTATAGGGTAAAACCTTTTACCATCAATAAGATGGTGATTTTTAAAGTTTATTGCTTTTGTTATGTTTACTAGGCCTACTATTACTAGTAGGCTACTAAATTTACTTTTACTTTGTAAAAATTAAAATTATCTAAAATTGTGATTGTTTAGTTAGCCTACCCAAGGATAAATAATAAATAAAAATTAAAATAAACGAATTATCAATGAAATAATTAAAAAAAATAGTAGTCTAGGTGATAAATAAAAAGTCGTGGTGAATACAACATTGAGTTTTATTTCACTATTAACCCTAGATTACTTATGTCAAAATTGTGTCACGGGATTACTTATGTATCATAAATTTGACTACTTACAAATATTTTTTTTTACTGTAGTCTACTAAAATAATTTTGTAATTCTTTTTTTAAATTGTAATTGTATCCTAGCATATTTTAGGGTTATATATTTTTTTAAAGAGTTATACATCAAATAAATAAAATAATTTGTACGACCAATATTTTATTTTTGTTACTCTTTAAAATTATTTAATAACATACAACAGCATTTCAGTTACGGCTTAAATTCTGTCCACTTCAAACATAAAACAATTTTTATACTCTAAAAATGTATGTTTTAACCGTCTAAGCGTCAGGCATTTTTTTTTACTGCTTGTCCACTTGTCATTATCACTTAGATAGAATGTATCCTGTTCAAGTAAAGTGTAGGCCTACACTATTACACATTTTATTGTTCAGGAAAGTATGGAGAACATTGCCGTGTAAACAAAATATTTAATCAAATTTCTTTAACTATTTTTGCGTTTCAAAAGAAAAAAAACAAATTGGTAAACCAAAGTTTCAAAAGTAAGGGTTTTAGAAAAATACTACACAATTTTTTAGTTATAAATGCAACATATAATAAAAAAACAGGGGAAACCCCTGCGTGCTCCGCACTTCAACCTCGTTGGATCCTTCTAACACATAATCATTTTATGTTTTCCTTATAATAATTGTTTAGGATTCATAATAACCCCAAAGCTAAGATGGTAAATAATGTTAAATGTTCAAATCAAATTTTTCGTATATTTTATAACAGCAGTTATAATAAGGGTTAAAAGAACCAGCAAGGCTCAGGTCTATACTTCAATAAAAACCTAACCTAAAAGTTAAAAATACAAATAATTGCTTCAAAGTATAAAATCAGCTGTTAATGGAAATATTGAAGCAAACAGTCATTATATTAAATTGGTCGCTGTGGTAATGAATGTAAATACGTGTTGGTTCATCATTCTAGGTCTAACCTAAGGGTTTTCCGACTAAATTTACAAATATTGAAATACAAAATGTTTTTATTAACATGAAATGTAGCCTATGTTAGTCAGGGAAAGTGTAGCTTTTTTTCGTAGATCAACATTTCTTGGGAATCGATGAAACCTTATTCGTAAAAAGCTGTCTTTTTTGTTTGAGTTACCGCAGCCAAACACGGCACAAAAAGGTATTATAATGAATGGTTATTAATTATAAGAAATGTTATTACAATAATACACTATGTTGCCTATAATAAAATTAATAACATAATTTGACGACAAAAAAGCTTGAAGGTCGTACAGGTTTCGGCGGTAAATATGGCAAAGGAGTCTAGCCTGGAGCTCCGACTGTAGCACTCTACGTCACGGGTAGGCTGGAGTGGAGGGAGAAGCTGCGCATGCACACACCTTCTTTAATACGCCTTGGGTGGAACTAACGGCCACCTCGACCTTAACACATGCGTGGTAGGGCCAGATTTTTGCGTGAAATACTCGTACATGAGTTTGTTTTTTATATAATGATCTTCCGTTAAAGATATTGTCTATCTTTTCCGCCTTTGAATTGTCATTCTTATCTTATTTTAAAGAATACGTAAATACGATGGTTTTCCTTATAATCAGACTGTGCAAGGTAAATTATTAATAATAGCAGTTTATGTCTGGGTATTACGCATACTAAGACATTTTATTATTGTTTGGGATTGTTTAATGGTTTTGCTTTAAATAGAACCTATTCAATCCTCCCTTGACAGTGCAACTTAGGCTCGGTAGGAATGAAAAGAGCTACAACTTTTGTTCTTAGCAATTTTTCAATAAAATTAACTGTTTAGCCATATGACATTTTGTTTTTAAAAAAACACTAACTACCAATAAGAGAAGTTATAAAGAAATTTATAACAACATTTTTTTGTTTTAAAGATTGGAATTTCCTGAACAGTTTCATACCATTAGCATAACTTTTCTCTTTTCATTTATATTTTTTGTGATTTTTTAAATTTTTCATTGCTGATGCCTTCATTGCATTTCGCTAGCAAGCCAGGCTACCATAATAAACTCCTACTGAGTTCACTATGGTACAAGAATGGTATTTGTTATGTATATTGCATTTACCTACTGGAAAAATATAACAAAAGTCCTCGCAAAATTGAGAAATGGCAACTTTGTAAACTATAGGTCTATGTTACCATGGTTATGTACCATTATTTCACAAAAATGTTATTGTTAAAGTCATTTTTATGGTTGGGACTCGTCGTTATTTGCACACATAGAAGGTTGCAAACCGATTTTCTCCGATGATCATCCAGGAGATTTCAAAAATTTACAAAGGATGTCTGAAGGGCGGTTCGATTACTATACCTTTAGGAACTCGTTACGCCACTTATTTCATAAACATATACAAATAAAATATAAGACCAATATCAAACAAGAAAATGTTTGGTTTATAAACGTCATCCTCTCCATCACCTGACCGTTCACTATCGGCTATTTTCTTCAGCTCTTGACAATAAGAACTCCTCAACCAAAATTTTAAATCATTTCCTTTGATCAAAAGTCGGGAATGTTGAGAGCATCAGAAATTCTCCGTTACTGCTCTCAAATCCCGATCTTTATACTCTTCCATACTTGTGTCACACAACAACCGCTCTCCTGAATATAACTGGAGAAAACGAACAGTTTCTTTATCGTTCAAGACATTTATGTTGCGACTGTTTGGCAACGACATGGCAAGGGATGAATGAAACTGTTCTATCACGAAACAGTAGCACGACTTAAAATCAAACCTGTTGGATTGAAGCGTGAGGTATCACGCTTGCTGGTGACGTCAGAATCAAATTGAATAAAGTTTCATTTCACAGGGCGTGTTTCACGATAGCGTGTGTCACGCCCCGTGTAAACCCGGCTTAAGGATGTCCACAGTCCGGGAATAAATGCATAGAACTAAGTGTACGGTGTCAACCTTGAGAAGGCTGGTACTATGCTACAGCATTAGAAAGCCTAGACTATCTATTGTAAGCACTTACGTTTTTAGTAATAAGGGACTTATTTTTTATGTTCAACATTTGAGTACAATTCATTTTGCAGAAAAGTTCAATGTAATCGAAGTCGTCCACGAATTGTAATTTAAATGTTTATGAACGTCTTCCAGCAATTACAACAGTTTATCTTCAAAATTCGACGAAGCGTTCGTAGTACCGATGGTACGTTTCGTCATGGTATTTGCTCAGTTAAAGTTCTTACGTAATCTACACTCCCTTGCTTTACACCCTTGTATATGTGTAAGAGCTTGACACGTATTATTTCCAGACAACCCTTTGTGTTGTTCTCTCCCTTCCTTACTCTTTAGTGGAGGGTTTACCCCAAGGATACCCAGAAGTTTCTTAATTTGGCGGACATTTCTGGCTACTTGAGCACAATTTTGGAAATACTTGAGAGTTACGAGAGGAAACTTAAGAGTTGTTGCTACTTAAATAATTCGATCACGCAGCTAAACCGCTGACGTGAGATGAGCGAATTTCAAAAATGAGTTTAAGTGTTTTAGGATTTTAGCCAACTATTTGGGAAATTTGTCTATACTCACGAGGACTCTGCGTGTATACAATATATTAGTAGAATAATTTGTTTCCACCTCAGCCTCCTCACGCGCTGCTTTGTTCCGCTCAAAAAGACATTGCGACCTCGGATTATGAACTGCTTCGCTGTGCTCGCAGTGGACCAACACGCTTCGTAAAAAATACAAGGTTCTTTTACGGCATCACGTTTTGATCGATTTTGGGGGATTAAGAAAAATCTCTTAAATTTTTATATATATATAATAAAAAAAAAGTTTCATTCTACAGTAGTACGATAAACCAAAAAAAAAATGTACAGTCAAAAACGTAAAACCAACCTGTGTACCAAATCGGACGTAAAATGTGGCCAACACACACACACACATATATATATATATATATCAAGTTTTTAATGACATCCGAAAACATATTCTGGGGACTATGATTGGTGCTCATTTACTACTCCCGACCTTAGGTCTGACCTAAGAGTCGCTGCAATTTCTCATCTTTCCTATCGAAATTCGCTAATAAGACTGACCAAAAACCTTACGGCCTCAGTGAGGCAATTTACTAAACTCTTACATCGAGTTTAAGAGTTTGTTGATTGCAACCAAGTAGATTATATCCGAGATCATAACATAATCGTGCTGAAATATTTATTGGGTATTAGTGTAGATGAGCGTGACCATAAATTTCTAAAGAATGAAAATACTTCACATAGTTCACATTGTAGTGGAATCACACTCTCCACTGAGTTCGGCAAATCAAATACTGTATCTATATAAATAAAATGGAAGTGTCTGTCAGTGATTTCAAAATATAAGCTTTTTTCTAAGATCATATGGTTATTCCACAATACAAAAACCTAAACACACATAAATGTTTGTCTGTCTCTGTCTATCGGTCTGTCTGTCTGTTTGTTTGGCCGCGCTAATCTCCGGAATGGCTGAACCGATTTTGACGAAACTTTTATTAACATGTAGAAGACTTTTCAGAGAATATTTTGGGCTACATTTTATTCCGAAAAGTAAAAAGTCAAATTCCCGTTATGAAAAATGTAAAAAGGTCTACTTATAACATAAGCTGGAGTAGTTGAGAACTTGTTTTACAATAACTGGGAGCGTAGATCAGATGGTCTTATTGTCTGTCTGTTTGTTTGTCCGGGCTAATCTCCAGAATGGCTGAACAAATTTTGACGAAACTTTCATTTGCATGTAGAGGACTTTTCAGAGATTAATATAGGCAACTTTGTATCCCGAAAATATTAGGGATACCTATTTAAAAATAAAAAAAATAAAAAATTAGGGGTTCGTGAACGGACGTGACACGCGACTACTATAAATAAAATAACAGATTTGGATCAAAAGCTTAACACTTCGACAAGATCGTCTGTGTTTTATTTTACTGTGACTTGGTTTAACCGTTAAATATACATCAAAACAGAATATAATAATGTAAAATGTATTCATAAACAAATGTTAAATACACCTCGAAACCCGATTAGTAATTTTTATGTTCGTTCGGGAGTTATGAGTAACAAACTGGTGGAAAACGAGATTTTTAGCGTTTATTGGTGAATAGCTAATATAATATACGTAGGCCTAAAAGGTATACATAGATCAATTTCGGCAAAACTCACTGTGCGTTTTTAGGCTATGGAACTCGGATCTAAATTAGTTGTTTTCAATTGCTTGTAATGGTAAGGCACAATATTTATAGCCCAGTCGGTATAGGTTAAAACTACCAGTAATTTGCGATATGGCTGATAATGTAGGTATGTATTTTGCAGCAGGGGAAATCACTAAAAGGGGACATCTTATTCATATATGAAGCGTTGGGTCATTCTAAATTGGCCGAATTTTAATATATCGAATTGAAACTTGACATAGGAGTTAAAATATATATTTTAAACATTTATGCTGAGTCTCAGCTTGTTATCTTGAAAACGACCCGATCTAGAGCCACTTGACTCATCAATGGGTTTCTCGATTTTAGGAGTACCGGTCCCACCAATTCATTTTAAACAGCTCCAGTTTAGAAAATTTTCAAAATATCAACCTGAAAGTTTTTTACAAGTTAAATATACAGATTCAAACAAGATCAAGGAGTATAAACCTTTTTCATTATTTACTTTTAAAAGCACAAGTAAATTAAAAAAGTATAATTTTAGACCTTTTTAGATTTTTCATCAAAACGCTTGAGTTGATCAGCTGCAGATTAGTCATTTTTGAAAATATAGTTTTTAAAATAAGTATAGCAAAAAACAATTGTATTTGTAACTTCTGTACCAATTTTTAAATCGATATGTTCAAAAATGTCGAAAATGGAGTCGTTGAATCCAAACGTGTTATAGTTAAAACGAGATAGATAAAACAGAAGACTATTTTCAAGCGCCTCGTTTTTAAAAATAACAAGAAAAAAATCGTTCATACTTACTAAGAATATTTATACTGGTGTACTCAACTTGTGAAACAAATTTGGTGTTGATATTCCAAAAATTGACGAAACTGGAGTAGATTGAAATTAGTTCGTGGGTCCGGTACTCCTAAAATCGATAATCGAAATCGACTCCTAGATCGGGTCATTTTCAAGATAACAAGCTGAGACTCAGCATAAATGTTTAAAATATATATTTTAACTCCTACGTCAAGTTTAAATTCGATATATTAAAATTTGGCCAACTTAGAATGAGCCAACGCTCATATATGATTAAGATGTCCCCTTTTAGTGATTTCCCCTGCTGCAAAATACATACCTGCATTTTTGAATTTTTTCCAGACAAACCATTGCTCGGACGAAATAAATACATATGACCTTTTTTGTTGAAAAATACCTCCCCTACACGGTGGTATTTTTATTTTTCTCTATCTTCATCCCAGCTCGAAATATTAAGGATAATCGAAAAAAAATGATAATCGATTTTTTTTCGACTTTGGGAAATCGAAAGACTGGTAAACTTTTTTTATGTTAATCTACATACTTGAATGTAGGCTACTCATAAAAAAAAATCAGCCGTATTGTAAATTACTGGAACTTTTGGTCTAAAATTACCTCTACCGACTGGCCTATTAGCCGATAGTGCTTTTATTTAATCACATCTGCGAGCGAAGATTGACCTTATGTAACCATCACTGATGATGATGACCTGGTCATCGAAACGCGTTTGATGTATTAAACGTTTTTTATGAGAGACTGTTTTTATTTATATAGTGTTATTTCTCATAAGTACAGTTCAAGTTTAAATTTTGGAATTTATATTCTGTTTATAAATTGGTGTTGACTTTACCACGCGCATGTGACATGTGAAAGATTTTTTCCACTTTGAAAATATAGTTAAAACTACGTTACGAAATTTTTGTCCCCAACCTTTACTTGTTAATTTGATAGTATTGAATTGTGAGAAAGATTTGTTTAAAAACTTGGATACAAACTAAGCAATTGATCAAACCACCTCAACCAGCGACCAACGACGAAATTTAATTAGTGTTATCAAAACACAGTAAGAAAAGCAATACTTAAAAGTATTCATATTATTATGTAGGCCTATTATAGTTTTTATTAGCAATTTCCTAATGTATAATAACAAGTTCAAGTTTGACTGAATTGTTGGTGTATTTTTTTAACAACTTCACAAAGAAAAAGAAAGAATATTCTTGTAAGTATGTATTCATGTTATGTTGGTTTACGGGTTTCTTTAGCGATTTCCTAACGTACAATAACTAAACTACAAATGAATTTTGTGGAATTTTTTGTGCTTTTAAACAAATCTTTCAAATACTTGTTTATTTGGGATTTTAGCCGAGGGCCCAAATTCTCATTACAATTCTATTATGGCAACCAACAAATTTAGAATCAGTTTATTATTCTTCACAATTAACAAACTAAAAGCAAACACAAACAAAAATCAACGAAAAATGCTTACTGTATTATAATTCAAGAGTAGACCTATATCTTAGGACATTTTGCTCCAAGATTCTATATCAGTCAGGAAAAAGTATCTTATTTTTATATAGGTATAGAATATTCCTTTTTTACTGATGATAATTTATTAGTAAAATTAATTCTTACTTACTAGAAAACAAATTTCAAGAACAAAAAACGCCTAACTTGATTTATAAGTGCTAAACGACTATATATATATAAACATACATTTCTGCAAAACGTGCAAGAAAATGCCAGTCTGGACTTATTTTTAACAATTTATATTCTACAGTATTTATAAATTTGTGTTGACTTTACCATGCACACAAGTGACATGTGAACGATTTTTTCCACTTTGAAAATAGTTAAAACTAAATTACGAAATTTTTGGTCACCAACCTTAAAAATAAGATATGAAATGTAACTGGAAAATTCATATTAATAGAACTTTAAAAAATACCTATCAGTTGGGACTTTTTAATCGACCGTAGTTATTATCAGTTGTACTTCACGTCGCGTCGTAAGCACGATGTTGTTATCGCCTCGACGTCTCGCCGAGCTATGCAACTCCCTGTTTACCCGATCAGCTGTTACCCCCACCACACCGTGTTACGTCACCTACCCTCTCTTCCTCTCTGCTCTTACAACCGCGTTTTTCGCAACAACAGTTCCACGTGCGGCCACGTGTAGCCCATTCTGTGACGTCACCCACCCCCACCTACTGGCACTCACTGATCCGAGATAACGCTCTAGTTATATTTATTTAGGTATATAAACTGATGCACATTTTATTGTCGTGCGGACACATTAAACACCTGTAATTTTGTAACACTCATTGTGTTCTGTTAAAACAGATAAATAGAAAAAAAGTTAAACTATGTATTAAAGGTCAATTTAATTATCATTAATTTATATTTAATTTGAATGCTAATTTTATGCGGTGATTCAAGTTTGTGTAAGCAATTGAACGATGTTCATTGTTTTTATTTGGAAGGTTAAACCCGTTATTTGCGGTCATTTTTATGATTAATATTTTGAAACAAAAATGAAAAACAGCTACGTTTTACTGTAATGCATATAATAATCAACAACATTTGTATACAGTATATATATTTTAAAATAACGAATTTTCAGCTAATTAATTCAAATTCAGGACTGGGACATTTTTGTTAAATGACAACATAGAAGTGGTAGTCTACTAGAAGTATCATGACGATTACACATTGGTTGGATGTTCCAGAACTCCCTACCAATATTTTAAATTATTGTTTCTAGGCAAAAGTCAATTCTCAATATCGTCATTAAAATGTCCGAAAGTTCCTGATTTTTCATAAAGCCGACACTTTGTTATTTTACTTGTCAATTTTTATCTCAAAAAGAATTAATGAAGTAACTTCAATTTTTGCTTAGAGTTTTATAGCATAGGGAAAGGTCTAACTATAACAAATTTAAAAAAATTTCAACCACGCAATTCAAAATGGCGGTACTTTCAAATGTTGGGTGTAGATATCTCGAAAGCAATTACCTTTTCTTTCCTCAACGAGTTATGGACAAAAACTGGAAAACTATTGTTCTAATAAACGTCTGTTCTTGTGCATGTCAAACAAGTAGGCCTACCAAGTCAAAATTGTTTTGTTTTTTTTCATAACTCGGATTTATTTCTGTGAATGTTTTGATAGCTTAAAGGTGTTGGGATGTAACATTCAATATTTTTTGGCACCATTTTGAATTGGCTGTTTGCAAAAGAAACTTTTTTTCTATTTTTTACGTTGAAAATATAGCAATTTTTTTCATTCATAATCTGACTAGAGAACACCTTGCTCGCTTCGCTCACCAACTAACCATCTGTGCTCGCGGCAACCCGAAATGCAGATCTTTGTATACGAACTATTGGGGATTTCTGTCTTACATTAGCTATGTGTTGGTCACAGCTCAATCGTCATTCCGTGAAAATATCAAAGTATGAAATAATCTGTTTGCATTGGCTTCACCATGGGTGGCCGCTGGGGTTGAGCCCCTAGTGTACGTATAAATTATTGTAAGAAACAATAGATTCAATCGATAATTCAATTCAGTAATAATACACGTATATTAATTTATAAAAATTAAACACATTTTATTGTGCATTTTTTGGGAGCCAAAGTCTAGTACCCTAAGCAATGAATATTTTACTACTATTAATTAACTATTAGCATTATAATAATTATCATAATAAAACATTAATTACTAATATAAGTATTAATGTTACATTACTACCAATATTAATACCATTAGGAATTACTTTATTTCATGATAAGAAAACAACCTTTTTGTAGATATTTAATTTACTTATTAGGTAGTCCGGAAAACGTTGCTAAACACCCTTACTCGGATATTTACGCAACACTTATTCGTGTGGTTTTTTGCGAACATTTAAATTCGAATCTGTGTATGATTAACAAAACACTTGATTCAAACACTGACATAACGTCGGACCGTCAGTATTGCAACGAAACCGACTTCTAGTAAAGTTGTAGGAAGAAACGCAATCATCGAATCATCAACTGGTTTCGTATTTCTCTGACAGTATTGACACGTGCACGCTTAGGCCTAAAGTCGTATCAAACATATTTGTTTACTTTAAAATGAAGACGCCGAAATTAGAACTAGAACTGTCAAGTGGCGATTGTGTAACGGTAGCTACGATGTTGTAACATTACCGAGTCGCCCACCACGCGCACGCACCGATGATGAAATGCGCGTTTCCCCATTCCGCCATTATATAACTGTACTAGCTCTGTCCTCTATCCGCCCGCGAATATGTAGGACATTGCTTGATAAGTAATTCCAAAACTTCCGAATTTTACGAAAACCACCATACCACACTCAAAAATCGAAGTTAATCACACAACAGTGTGTGTTTAATACCTTGCTAATAAGTAGAGTGTTTTATTATAGTTATTTGTGGGGGAAGGGGTGGCTCCCTGTCCGCCATAATAAATCTGATTCCCATAAGAGCAATGTTACAGAATAAGTCATTTTTTCCCGTTCATTCGTGGAATAAAAAAAATTTGGTTTCACTTTGAAGTACTGTCATATGCGGATGTTGATTGCTGAAAACATTTAAAAAACTGTTTGATTGTTTTCATAAACGTATGACATAAATAGTAAAAAATAGTAAACTTTATTAATTTTTTACTCAGTTGCAAAAAGAGATATTCCAAAAACCTTAGCAATGAATACTCATAATCTATTTTACTTTAAGAAAAAAATACGGTACAACTTTTGTTTTTTGACAAAAGTAACACAAAATATGCTTAAAAGTGAAGGTATGTTTAGGTTATTTAACACTGAAATTGGTATCCAACTTCGCCGTTTTGAATTTAGGGAGCCGAGCTTTAAAGGTCTGCTGTTGTAGTGGCACAGATCTTGAATTTTTATCCAGTAAGAGCAATGTTAAATTTAAAACCATTTATTTAGTTTATTTTTCAGCATACAATTGTTTGCAAGGTCTCATTTTAACCAGTCAGAATCCGTTTAGGTTCACTTTTTTTTTAATCTCGTATTTTTGTTATGTACAGTAATTGGCATTTTTAAGTACCAAGTTTGATTTTTTCCGAACACAATAAAAAATGAATAATTAAAACTGAATCGCAAGCCTGATCCGAAATTAATAAAGATGTTTAGTTTTTTCTCAATTACAAAAGATAGATTTATAAAATGGTTTTAAATGAGGCAATGTCAAAGCGCTCACCTGCAAGAAACACTACTGTTTTGATTCGGATTTAGAGTGAAGCGCTGGAGTCGCCGATTGCTTTCTCTTTTACTGGAGCAAAGCCTTAGGGAGGAAAGTATCACTTGATCACTCCGAAAGGAAATTTTACCGCACGAGCGCAGCGAGGGCCGTAATTTTCTTGAAGACGACTAAGATTATTTCTTCCCATAAAACACACAACGTTTTTCCTGAAGCTGCAATTTTACTAAATAATTTGCATTTTACTATGGAAGAAACTTGATTAAAACATTGACATTCATATTTACAAAATCAATTGAGGTTATACCACGAATACACAGACACGGAAGTTCATTGAGGCATTGTTTTATCAGCAGTTTTTTACTAACATATTATTTAGCGGGCAAAAAAGTGCCCATATAAAAAGCATTGAACATACTTTACAGCCCGCATATAGGCGGGCGACAAAGTAAACTCAATGCTTTCAATATGGACAGTTTCCGCACCTGGATGATAACTTGTTGTATCTTTCCTATTGATGAGATAGAAATAGTAGTAGCTGGAGGAAAATTATCTTTCGTTTCATTGAAACTATTAATATTGTGTAATACTCACTCGCCTGTACAACAAACTATAAAGCGGACTAGCTGGCATCCACTCGTAGATTTGAATAAATGAATGAAATAAACATAAAGCAAATACAGAGCCTTACCATTACACGCAATTCAAAAACGATTTCAGATCGAGTTCCCTGGAACAAAATCGCATAGTGAGTTTCGTCCAAAATGATCTATGTTTCCAATTTAGGCTTACATATATATGATCTATCTGCTATGTAAACGCTGAAACACGGCCCGCCAGTTTGTTACTCATCATGTTTTCAGATGGATTACAGGGATTACACGTCTATGACTCCAATTTACCATTAGATGCAAATAATCAAATTGGAATTCTTTTTTCTTTCCCTATGCATAATGTAAAAGCAATACGTGCCAAGTTTCAAAGCAAGTATAATAATCATTTTTTATTTTTAAGGGTTGTTACCCTCTTTCGCCGTTTAGACTCAAGTAATCGAAATACAAATCGTGTTGCTTTCTTTATATCGCCTAATAATAAGTACGAAATTTCAGCGCTCTATCTTGTAGGAAATTTGTGGAATATATATTTAATCTATAGAGCTAGTTATCCATACTTTAACCCTTTAGACGGTAGTGACCGAAATTAGATACGTTTACTTTTTCTAAATAAATATATTTGAAATAAATGTATCAAATTTCAGGCCTCCATCTTCAAGAGAAGTCAAATAATTCGATCACGCAGTTGAACCGCTGATGTGAGTTGAAGCGAATTTCCAAAATCAAGTTTATATGATTTAGGGATTCAACCATTTGGGAAATTGGTCTACTCACGAAAGCGCTGAATAACTGCCTCCGTGTACGAAATATGTTAGTAAAACTTGTTTGCACATCAGCCTCCAGCCCCGGCTAACGCGTTGCTTCGTTCCGCTTGCAGAGGAAACACTCGCTTTGCGAGTTTGCACATCGAACATGCGCCCTCGGATTGTGGATTGGTTCGCTTCATGTGCAGCGGACAAATTAACTTTTTATGTTATTTTAGGGAACCCAGACGGGCTATAAAGTTGTATAAAAACACAAAAGGTACAGAATAATCTCCTATATTTATTTATTTAGATAAAAAAAAGAAGAAATTGTCATTTTAGTACGAAAAATCTCAAAACATCGTCATCGTTCGAGTGACACAGAAAACTAACGTGAGTACCAAACTTGGACCAAATCGCACGTAAAATGCGATCGTTAGAGTGCGAACACATACATAATATGTAACATTTTTAATGACACCCCAAAAACGTGTTCTGGGGGCCATGATCGGTGCTCATTGACCACCCCTGAGTCACTGCATTGTCTTATCTTTCACTAATAATGAATATTTTTTGTTTTAGGGACTTTCATTCCTGTTTCATCGCTTAAACGCGAATAATCAAACTTGTATTTATCAAAGTTAAACGCGCCTGTTTGAAACTTTTATGTAAAATATCTCAAAACCCACTAACCTTACAATAAAATTTTACGAAACAAAAGATGTTAACTTTTTAATAACGAACAAAACAGTTTTTTAATTTTTCCCGGAGCTTAAAAGATAATAGAGTTATCGGGTAAAAACTCAAAACATAATTTCTGTGTCTATAAAAATTTTGGAATTGTCTATAACAATATAGAAACAACATATTCTCCATTTTATGTATCAGTGTATACTTCCTTTACACCTAAAACTAGGCCCATTCAGCACACTGGGATCAACGAACCATTGCGCATTATGTATGGTTTCTATTCTTCGCCTTGACACCCATTTCTTCGCCGTTTTGTCTATTTTTGACATCTGATCGGCCATTACTAACACTTCACGGCTTTGCTACACCACCACATTGATCTACACTTTAAATACAGCAGAAACATATACATGTTTTTTTATAGTTGGAAAACATTAGTTTGAGTAAATTTGTAAAAATTCGAAATATAGTAATAATAAATATTCACAGCTATTTTTGAACATATGACTAGAATGTTGATTTGGACTTTGTTCGGATTGATAGTCTGATGCATAACATGATCAGCAGTCTCGGCTGTACCGCTGCCCCCAAAATGTATTGTGGGACACTACTGCATCGCTATGGCAGGCATTTCGACTATTTTAAACTATTGCCATTTAGTGTTGGGTGATAGTACAGAATATATTAATTTTTGGTAGTTAGGCCGTTATGCTGCAAAACTATACGTGAAATATGAACATAGTATATCGATCAGTTTTTGAGGTAACAGTTAATTAACAAACGAAATAATTCGATCACGCAACTGAATAGCAGACGTGAGTTGAGTCAATTTCCAAAATTAAGTTATGTTTTATGGTTTCAACCAACTATTTGGGAAATTGATCTACTCAAATAGCAGCTGCCTAAGTGTACAAAATATATCAGTCGAATTTGTTCCACCTCAGCCTCTAGCAGACTCTAGCTTGTTCCACCTTGCGGCCTCGGATTATGGACTGCTTCTCTTCGCTTGCAGCTGACAAACTCGCTTAGCTAGGTAAACAATACGCAGTGCTTTTATGGTATTTTACGTTTTAATCGATTTCGGGAGAACCAGACGGGCTATAAAGTCGTGTAAAAAACAAAATCTGTAGAATAATCTTCTAAATATATTTTTTCAAATTAAACCCCAAAAAAGATAATTTCTAGTACAATAAACTTGAAAAAAATGTACTTCCTATCAAAAAACGAGCTTCCGGTTGTTGGATTTTTTGGATAACGAACTTGCCGAGCGACTTAGAAAACCAACATGGTTACGAATTTGGACCAAATCGGTCGTAAAATGCGGCCGTTAGAGTGCGAACACACACACACACACATATATATACAAATTTTAAGGATACCCCAAAATGTGTTCTGGGGACCATGATCGATGCTCATTTACCACTCTTGACCTTAGATCTCACCATAAGAGTCACTGCAATAGTTCATCTTTCCTGTGAAAATTCGCTAAAAACAAAAAGACAGCATTAAAAATAACTAGGGACCCAGAATTGTCTTTGGCCCAGAAATTCAGTAATATATAAAATTATCATTTAGAGTTCAGAAACACCTTGTACATTATAGTACACTAGAAGGCATTGTCCCCTCCTCGCTTCGCTTACCAACCTCATCAAATGCAAACAGTTTATTGTATACCTACTCTGATATTGCATTGGACAAAGGCACTTGGATCGGGGTAGGGTGGTGGGTGTAGCGGTGACCTGGATCCTGACGCATGCGCAGAATGACAGTATTTTCTTTTTATTTAATAGAAAGATATTATGCTCAAGTAGGTATACAGTTTTTGTTGATTTACGACGAAAAAACGGTCCTTTTAACCCATTTTTACGAGACAAATAAAAAATATTAGGTTACAGACATATCCAAAATTGATTTTATCACATTTAACTCACAGATGATTTTTAACACGAACGAAGCCGGTATCAACTGCTTACATTTTTTCCGGATATACTCATAAAAGTCAACAATAATGAGAAATGTAAAGTTTGTAAGTCGGACTGTAAGAGGTCATCCGTGACGAATGCATCCGCTGTATAGTTATTGACATTGAACTTGCTACAATCCTCTTCTCGTATCGTCTCGCCACTGCCACATGTATAATGTGACTTTATGTAATTCTAACATATGTTATGTCACTGCCGTCTTGACTTCTGTTTCTGATAAGACGAATTGATGTGTTGTAAATTTAGACGAAAACAGAATTTAGAACAAACATCGATTTATCATACAGGGCGTTTCAGGAGGAATCTTACACACGAAGGAATCTTACGAAATAACGAAAAAAGTTAATATGTCCGAAAAAGGCTTCGTTAGAAAGTTACAGCTCCTGAAATTTGTACACGTGATTTCTGATCCAAAGAGAGAATTAAAAACCCTACTAAAACTACTGGTTAATTGGTAAATTTAATGTTCGCTTGGTTTTTGATTTGAAGATTTGATAAACCAGAACTATTTGGAGTCGAAACGCGTACTTTTTTACTTTTGTACCACAATAACTTCGTTAAATTTCCAGTAAACAAAGAAGCTTTGGTTACAAAACTAAATACATTTATCTTCCAAATCCATTTTTATTGATGAACAACACAACTACCAGCACCGTGAGGAAGTAGTCCCATGCAGTCATTTTCAATATCTTTCATCGTATTTTGAACATTATAATTATTGGTAGATGACAAAAATGGTGAAAATAAATTTTTATTGAAGACGTTTGCTTATAAACAAGACGAAAACATGATTTTCAGTCGAGTCACTTGAAAACAGTAAAACATCGGGGTCAATTTTGTTACCTACTAACTTTTACTATACATGAAACTTTCTCTAAATTTAAATGTTGTGTGTTTTGAAGGAAACAACAAATAATTTGACCACGCAGCTGAACCGCTGACGTGAGTTAAACGAATTTTAAAAGTTTATATTTTTTAGGGTTTCACCAACTACCCGGAAAGTCTGTTAACTCATTAAGACTTTGAATAGCTGAATGCGTGTACGAAATGTACAAGTATAATTTGTTTGCACATCAGCCCCCATCCCCGGCACAAGCGCTGCTTCGTGAGTTTGCACCTCCACCTTGCTTCGACGCTCGCTGCGGACGAACTCGAGTTTGGGTCCCGGCCGTCGGCCTCGTAACAGAACCTGCATCACGGTAAAATCCTTCTCGTGGATTTGAACCATGTACTTTTACGGCATTTTACGTTTTAATCGATTTTGGGAGAACCAGATGATCTATAATCAAAGTCGTGTAAAAAAACGAAATGAGCAAAATAATCTCCTATATTTATTTTTACATAAACCCCCAAGTAATCGAAAAAAAAGACTTCCGGTAAAAAAAGTGCTTCCGGTTGTTGGATTTTTTTTAGCTATTGAATTCGTCCGAGCCACTTAGAAAACCAATTTTTGACCAAATCGGACGTAAAATACGGCCGCTAGAGTGCTAATACATATTTTTAATGTCACCCATTATGGTGCCATTATCGTTGCTCATTGATCACTCTCGACCTTAGGTTGTATACACTGCAATAGCTCACTGTATACAAGCTGTATTCTAATCGTGCTCGATCGCCTTACCATTGCAATATCATGGCCCAACCATATGCTGACTACGTTCACCGAATTTGATGCATTTTCTCGAATGGTGCACCCTTAAGCCAATGCTATTGAGAAATAGCGTATATCTCAGTTAAGACTAATCACTGAGTGTCGTACCAACATCGGAAATCTTCAATAAAAAGAGCTATTGAAGTGTACAGTTTCCACGTAACGTTACATTAATTACATTATTGGCAAGTAGAGGTGAATAATTCTTCTAAATACGCTACGTACGAGGCAACAGGGTTTGAGTTAGCAAAAAATGTATAAACAAAAGTGCTTGGTTCGGTTTTCATGGGTCGAATTGTTTGTAACAATCCAATAAACTGTTTTATTAGCGAATTTCCATAGGAAAGGTAAGCTATTGTAGTGACTCTTTTAGTGAGACATAAGGTCGGGAGTATTAAATGAGTACCGATCATGTTCCCCGTTGTCGGCCATTAAAAACTGTATATGTATGTGTGTGTTAGCGGTTGAATGATTTTTTAATTGGAATAGGGACAAACATAATTGTCAAACATCGTGCAACTTCACCAGTAGTAAAGACTATTTGGGTCAGCTTGGGACGCCGAAGTGTCTACCAGCAACATACTTTGAGCGCGCATGCTCCAGGCAGATCAATGCGCAACAATAGTGCACGTGTTATGATACTTGACCTTGATCCCACAACTAAACTAAACTGCCCTTATTAAGTTATTCATTAGTTAATGAATGCGGTATACCTTTCACAAAAATCATTAGAGTTAATTAGGGATAATTTTATACAGATATGATTTTATAGAATAATAGACAAAGGAATTATTGTAGTGGAATAAATTTGTAACGTCCGTTATAAATACAATGTATCGCTGTTAGCGAATTCCCATAGGAAAGATGAGCTATTGCAGGGAAACCTAAGGTAATGAATGATCAATGAGCAGCGATCATGGTCCCCAGATCTCGTTTTGGGGTGTCATTAAAAATAGTAGTGTATATACAGGGTGATGCAAAAGTTCCGATACTCCTTCGTAATTTTAAACCTATTACACGTATTAATTCCAAACTTTCAGGAAGTTATTTGAACAAATTCTGTACCTTTTTAGGGGTATGAATGAATTTTACCCTTATTCGGTTAAGGGGTGGGGGTTGCAAAACAAACATTTTAATTAGTAACCCTTATTGTGTGATACCAATTTTAAAGCCTCGTTTAGACGAGTTTAAAGTTCAGATTTAACAGGTTTCATTAGGATTTAGGAATCGAGAAGGCCCTATTTTCATAAATATGGAAAAATCTGAATTTCTTGGGTCCGCCATTTTGGATTGCGGTATCGGAGAGGGGTTTACTTTACACCAACTTTCTCGTCTCAACGAGGGCTTTAAAATGAGGTATCACACAATAAGGGTTACTATTTGACTTGCAACCACTACCCCTTAACCGAATAAGGGTAAAATTAATTAAAAAAAGATACAGAATTTGCCCAATATAACTTGCTGAAAGTTTGGTGTTAATGCGTATAACAGGTTTAAAATAACGAAGGGGTTTTTGCATCAACTGTATATATGTGTTCGCACTCTTAACGACCGCATTTTACTTCCGATTTGGTCCAAATTTCGTACACACATTAGAGTTCTAAGTCGCTCGGATGAGTTCGTACAAATTCTGACAAGCAATTTTTGACCGGAAGTATAAACATTTATCGAGATTTTTCGCACAAGAATTACCCTTTTTTTTGGTTTTATCTAAAGAAATAAATATAAGAGATTATTCTGCATGTTTTTTTACACGACCATATAGCTCGCCTGTTTCCACAAAAATCGATCAAAACGTACAGCATTTTCTAATCCGAGGCCTTCGCGAAGCAGTCTATAATCTTAGGCTGCAAAGTTGAGGTGCGAACTTAAAAAAGCAAATTTTTACACTGCAAGCGGAACGAAGCAGCGCGTAAACCAGAGTTGGAGGCTGAGGTGCAAACAAATTCTTCTAACATACAGTATTCCTACACGCTGGCAACTATTTAGCGCCTTCGTGAGTAGACCATTTTCCCCAAACAGTTGGTTGAAACCCTAAAACACATAAGCTTAATTTTAGGAATTCGCTCAACTCACGTCTGCGGTTCAGCTGCGTGATCGAATTATTTTGTTTTTTAAATTCCAGTCTTTATTTTAGAAAACTTGTAAATGTTTCCAGTTTTGTTTTTATTATGACTAGAGGGCCCCTACACTTGTAAAAGTGTGCTCGGTACATACAATTTTTTCCATTCTTGGACAAATTTTATATAATTTTGTTCCTTCGGACAGCAAGAAAATCATCATGCATTCAGACGTCTTTTTGATGTCACTGAGGTTTAAGTTCAGATTAAACCAACCAAAATTATTCCTGTTATCGTATAACTAAACGTTTAGGAAAGGTTAGGATAAACAATTCAGCTCATAACGCAAGCAGTGCAATTAGCTTTTTAAGGGAGCGCTACCCTGTCCGCCATATTGAATCTGATTCCCATAAGAGCAATGCTACAGAATAACTAATTTTTTCCGTTAATTCGTGGAATAAATTTAAAAATTTGGTTTCATTTTGAAGTACTGTCATTTGCGGATGTTGATTGCTGAATACATTTTCAAAAACCGTTTTATTGTTTTCATAAACGTATGATATAAATAGTAAAAAATAGTCAACTTTATTAATTTTTTTCTCAGTTGCAAAAAGAGATATTGCATAAAATCTGCTAAGTTGTTGATTGTTAAATCAACACCAACAATTTATTTTACTTTAAGAAAAAAATACAGCTTTCGTTTTTTGACAAAAACGACACAAAAATATGCTTAATAGTGAAGGTATGTTTTGGTTATTTAACATTGAAATTGGTACCCAACTTCGCCGTTTTGAATGTAGGGAGCCGAGATACCTGTAAACCGAGGCTAGCGAGCCAGTCTCGGATGTCAAGCACGCAGGTTTTAAGGCGTTCCGAGCGGAATCGAGCAGTTTACTCCAAGCCGCCTTAGGGCACAGAGGATATAAGTAATACTTACTTACTCTGTGCTTAGGGTTAGTTTTCTGTCTAGCCCGATAAAGCTACGCGCACACTGCACCGACCGGTACGACCGATGACATATTTTACATATATAGTACTACATTATAAGTAATAAATCTCGGTTGATAGACATTATAGACATTTCACATTAGTTTGAGATTATGAAATGCTACTAGATTGATAACAACATTGGTAAAGAAGAAAACTTACCTGATTGCTTCATGATACCACCGATTTCCTCCCAGCAGTTGTCTCTTCTTGAGTTATTAAAATAGTCCTGATGCCTCAAATTATATACCTCTGGATAATTTTGTACCAAAGAAATAAGTATACATCCATCTTGTCACCAAAGTAATCAAAACTCAAATGGCTAATATAAACTCAAATGGTGTATAGTAAATAGTAGCCAATTTTTATTTAGCAATGCTTACGGCCTTACGTAAACTATTTTTAGTTTTAACTTTTCTGTTCATATTGATAAATTAATTTATTTAAGAGGAAGTATTTTAAAAGACAATTTTTAATTCTCAGTTTATGACATTTTTTACAAAATTCGGAGTGTAAAAAGGGAAAATATGAAAATTAATTTGAACGCATATTTTGTACTAGTTATCACACCATTTCACCTAGTTGTATGCCTGTACAGTTGATTTAACACTCCAGTTTTCAATATTTGTATTCCTACAAAGTGTTTTTAGTAATTCTAATCCAGATAATTGCGTTAAAGAACATATTATTTGAGTTTTGGGTTCTTCCGCGCTTTTACTTTTTTAGCAAGTTCTGATCTGATAGATCCTGAATATATGTTTTATTTCTAACACCATGGCCTCAGGCACATCATCATGTTTATGAGTAGGCCTTTATTTCTCACCTGTAATTAAGGACTTTTGGTATTTTCACCGTGGTAGTCCTTTGGGGCAGAGTTCTTGCGGAGGATTAACTTTTGAAAAAAAAAACAGAAATTAAACCATCAAAGTATGATTTACACTTTTTTTAAACAATGGTACTTTTTACAGCTGAGGTTTAAAAGAAAATTTCGTACCTTCCTGATGCAACGGCAGAAAATATAGGCGATTGTCCACTATATTGAAAAATATAGGTGGTTGTTTACTTGTACATTGAAAAAATACAGGCCATTGTTTATTATGTTGGAGGACAACATATCCATGATAAATGTTTTTTCGTGATGTGTAGATTTTATAGTATTTTCTAATGAAGACGTATGGAAAATGTTTTCATCACAAAGTTCAAGTGTTGAATAATATAAACTACAAAACAAAACTACAATTTTCTTTTTTTAAACTTTTTTACTAACCAATTTTCAATGATATTCCAGTTTTAAATTTCTAAACAGATTTCAATGTTGTGCACAATTAATTTCGCGCAATAGTAAAGATGACTGAATACACAAATTGCCGATTATTTTAACTTTCTTCCTAGAATGGAACTCGCATCTCTACATTAGTTTTAGCGAGCTTTAAATCAACGAACTGGTCCCCACTTTAAATTGTGTAATAAATGCAATTGATCGTCCTACATACGATTCCTCAATGTATAGGGCTGCAAATTTAACAATTCCAAGTATTTAAATAAAACATCCAATCAAACTTCGGGTGACTTTTGCCTTTGAAGTACGGATTTGCGAAATAAATAAGGCAGGATGGGTGGAGGAGTGGGTGGAGGTTGACCTCCAGCCACGTGTAACACCCTCCCTCTCTCCCCCCACTCGTCAAACATTCAAGGGCACGCGTGGTACACTGATACAAAGTGCGAATACTTGACGGAGCGGAGAATTAGGCAATTGGGGTTATTCAACCCAGGTACCATCCGGTAAATATTATTTCCGGAAAGAAATACGTGAGTTTGTATTCGAGGGAAATAGGCCTACACTTAGGTGTGAAGAGAAGGGAGAGATTGACTTCAAATGTCTTGCCAACATTTTAAATACAATGTAGTTAACTGCGGTGGAGCTAATTTATATGCTGTAGGTAAGTTTTTATAAAAGCAAAATATACGGATCACCTGTATACCTTTTAGCTTCACTATTGTCAAAAGAACTGCCAGGAGAACTTACATTTGAGTAAGAGAAATAGAATAATTTACATCTGTTTCTTTTACGTCTTTAAGTTACACTAATAAATACGGGGAAGAGCGTGCGCCGGACTTTGGAAATGTGAGAGTCAGATCATGGCACCGGGGAATGGGTGGAGTTAAAAGGAGCGTTCGGAAAATTCGAGAAAACTATATGTAAAATGTGAGAGTTTACGCTGCCTGAGTTCCAATACGTCTGTACAACCCACGGAAACTTAATAAAAAATATATTTTGAGGGATATTAAAAAAAAAAACATGCAGTCGGGAAACTCCTTTAGCTTTAATCGTTCAATTTTGGCATTGCTGAGCAATTTTTTTACGAGGTCTTATTTTTAAAATATTTTTAGTTATTTATCAATAAGTAACAGTTATGTTCTATTTTACATGCAAAAATGAAATGACAAAAATAATAGTGATAAAAAAATTAAAAATGTAATGTGCACTGTATTCTAAAATAACAAAAAACTTCATTAACCACATGTTGTGCGTTTTTAAAAAATTTGTAATGTTTAGGAAATAATGTACCACGAATTGTTTTATTAATCAATATAAAATACTATACATAATTATTTCAGTTATATTACATAAAAGAAAAAAAATTACATTTCAGAATTATTACAAATGCTTTACAAAAATAAGTTAATTTCACTCAGAAAAATCAATTTCCATCCATAATTTCATTGAAAAAAAATTAATTATTATATTATGTTTCTGGAATAATATTTGTAGTGATTTGTTTATAAAATTATAAATAACGTAGATTATTAATTGTTTGCATTGAAATATCACTTAAAACTTAAGTAGGCATAATCTTGTTTAAATTGTTTCAATACAATAAATTAGTAGTTAAAAATAACCAATAAATATAATATTTAATACATATACACTCGGTGGCGGTGGCGGTGTCGCGATCTCATACATTTTTCCTCTCCCGCAAATG
>JAGFPH010000028.1:834265-852879 GCA_018207615.1 Philaenus spumarius
GATCTCATACATTTTTCCTCTCCCGCAAATGTATATACCACAGTATACACATATACTCGCGGTGGAGGTAGCGGTGTCGCGATTTCATACTTTTTTCCTCACCCGCAAATGTATATACCACAGTATATATATATACTCGCGGTGGCGGTGGCGGTGACGCGATTTCATACTTTTTTCCTCACCCGCAAATGCTTTCTTACGGGG
Source organism: Philaenus spumarius (assembly GCA_018207615.1). Classification (NCBI taxonomy): domain Eukaryota; kingdom Metazoa; phylum Arthropoda; class Insecta; order Hemiptera; family Aphrophoridae; genus Philaenus; species Philaenus spumarius. The sequence continues at coordinate 834,470 of JAGFPH010000028.1, forward strand.
TGCACAACGTGCCTAAAGAAGTTTTCACTTCAAAACATTAGTAGGATTTGTTTGCACCTCAGCTTCCGGCCCCAGCTCACGCGCGTCTTCGTTCCTTTCGTCATGGACTGCGCTTTCCGAGTTTGCACCTCGACCTTTCGGCCTTGGATTATGGAATGCTTTGCTTCGCTCGCAGCGGACAAACTACCTTCGCGAGTTTACATCTCGGCCGTCGGTCTCCGATCAGATGCTGCCACCACGTGGACTTGATTTGGACACTTCTATGGTATTTTACGTTTTGATCGATTTTGTAGTAACCAGACGGGCTATAAGGTCGTTAAAGGTTGTGGGGGGGGCTTTACGATCGTGTAAAAAAACAATATGTGCAGAATGATCTCCTATATTTATTTATTTTTGTTAAACTAACATTTTCATTCTAGTGCGAAACCCCTAAAAAATATATATATTTCCGGTCTAGAAACGTCCTTGTTTTGGCTAACGAACTCTTTCGAGAAACGTAGAAAACCAACGTGTGTTCTAATCTTGGACCAAATCAGACGTAAAATGCGTCCATTAAAGTAGGAACACATATATAAATGTATATAGCCCATAAAAATGTTAATGACACCCCCAAAACATGTTCTGGGGACCATGATCGGTGCCCATTGACCACTCCCGACCTTAGATCTCACCATAAGAGTCACTGAAATAGCTCATTTTTCCTACGAAGTTAGCTAATAATTAGAATACAATAAATTATGACAAAGGTTCAAATTATTAGTTGCCACCAATTCTGATACAAGACCTGCAATGAAACTATTGAAAATTTTTAACTTTTGATAATGTATGTCGAACCTCTGCCTGTTTATCTAATCTCTTTAACAAGGAATCTACCTCCGATGAAAATTAGTTGTATGAGAATTAGTTACTACGCTCACCAGTCCTCACAGCGAATCACTCGCTACAAAGCAAATGCAAACAGATTATTGTATACTCTGATAATTTTACAGAAATGATTGAGTGAAAGCATAAGTGTTTTAACGCTGTATTTTACCGGTCATTGAGCGATAAACGAATGAACAAAACAAACATTTATGCCCTTGGTATCTCGGACTATAAAGAGGTAATGAAAGGTAAACGGTATCCAACTGTAATGGGCTATTAACGCTTTAACAGACTTATTATGACGTTCTCTCTCACCGAAGCAGCGCAGTGGTGAGCTATTTTTAGCAAATTACTGTTTACTGAGACAGTCTGATGGTTCTACCATTCATAAGGTGCTCGATGGGGAACTGGTATCGTTTAAAACAAAAAGCTTGTTTCACATTAATTTACAAAAATATTATTAGCCTTTTACTTGTAGCACCCTGTTTCACAATGCTAAACTGTAGGCCTAGGCCTAACTCTTCGAACTAAGACTTGTAAAATCAAAACTATTAGAGAATTGTACAGGCTTTTGTTGCCCAAAAGTATCTAATATTATTTATTTTTAATAACTGGGGGCTCCACCTCTGCTCTCTTCGATCGCTCTACAACCCGAGTGATGAAACGAATACAAACAGATTATTGTATATTCAGAAATTTTCACGGAAATTGCGATTGTTTACTACAGAGGCACTTGCATTAGGGTAGGGCGATGGGGTTAGCGGTGACCTATGCATAATGTAAACCAGAGATCGAGAAAACTGTCGTAAAAATGCTACACGGAAGAATGTTCATTCACGTGTAATATCCGCCCACAAAACCAATAATTTTAACATTTTTCCAATTTTTAAATAGGAACCCTAAATATTTCCGTGATAAAAAGTAGCCTAGATTTTGTTTTATCGGAAAGTAATTTAAAATTTTGCCGATTCATAATTTACAGCAATTCAATTTGATAGCCTATCGTAAATCATTAGGGAAGGAAAAATTATTTGTTAAAAATATATACAGACAGACAACTAATCAAGATATGACGGTATATAATGTAATGTATTTTGTTTCATGATGTCACAAAAGCCCTTAGCGAGCTATACAGGATGGTATTGTAGTCCATACATTGAAATAAATACAAAATTTTTAGGAACTTTTCCCAAATTCGGCTTGGTTTAGTCTCCCCATTTGTTTTTTTTTTACGAAAATTCACTGTAACGCCAGAAACAGTTAAGATATTGAGTTAAAATTTGGTATAAGCATTTGTATGTTACGATTTAAAAGCGTACCAAACACCAAGAATTTATGTTTATAGGCCTAATCTTCAAAATGGTGGCCGTTAAAAATTTTTACCGTAGAGTATCTTGAAAACCGCTAATTTTACAAAAAAATTACAAGAGACAAAACATTAAATTTTTGTAATGATAAACAAAATGGGTCTTTTTCATGTCGATTCTGGAGGTCAAAGGATAACCGAGTTATCGACACAAAAAAACTGAAAACGTAATTTCTTTGTGATTGTCTAGAACATCCAAAATTAGCATAAAACCAAATTTTTTGAATTCTTATAGTTTTAATAAATGACATAAAATTAATTGCTCTGAAATGTTGGTTTTAGCCTACTTGTAAATGTTGTAGATAATTACCAAGAAATTATGTTTTTAGTTTTTTGATAGTAGGCCTAATTTAGTTATAATTTGACCTATAGAAATGACAAAACAACATTTCGTTTGTCGTTAAAAAAATAAAATATTTTATCTCTTGTAAATTGTTTGTAAAGTTCGTGGATTTCAAGATATTCTACGTTAATAAATTGTAACGGCCGTCATTTTGAAAATTATAAACATAAATTCTTGGTGTTGGTACACTTGTAAACCGTCATACAAAATGCTTATGGCAAATTTCAATTCTATATCTTATCTATTTCTATATATCTATTTCTTATCTATTTTTTTACAGAGAGTTTTTGTAAAAAAAAAAATGGCGGATTCCGACTAAACTAAGCCGAACTACAAAAAAGTTACTGTACATTTTAATTTAATGTAATGTATACAAACGATCTTGTATAGCTCGCTAAGGTTTTTTTTAGACACCCCGTATATATATATATATATATAGTTTATAATGACACCCAAAAACGTGTTATGAGACCATGATTGGTGCTCATTTACTGCTCCCGACTTTAGGTATCCCCATAGGGGTCACTGCAATAGCTCATCTTTCCTATGGAATTCACTAAAAAGCCTCCGTAAGTCACTACCCAGGGCATCGGATTTCTCTCCAGGGCCCTGAGTATTGTTTACATTTTAAAGTTCAAGCAGTAGTTTGTCCGCAGCTTCAAGAGCTGCGCGTGTGAAGGTGTGTCGGGGTGCTCTAGGGCTTTTGAGGCTCCGGACAAACTATAGTGAATATTTTTATTCAAAAATCATTAGCAAATAAAACCCCACTAATTTTATTAAAAACAACCAATTTATGTTATCTTCAATTCGCTAAACACTATTAGACCTAATTAATTACATAAACATCACTACTACATCAACGCATTGGACGCGATAAGGCTTAAAATCTAACCTATTTTCACAACCGCTGTAATTGATGTGAAGCACGCTGCGGATTTTGAAATATCGTAAAATTGTTGCGTAATGTAATCAGAGTGAGGTTGTTGATTCACAGCCTTCTATTCAGGGTCTCAGGAAGACGTACACGTGGAGCTGCCAAGGCCGTGGATTGGCGAACAGGAAGGCTGTGGCTTCGTGAGTAAACCGTTTCCGGTGGTGTAAACTTTGACCTGAACCATTTTTAACCGCCGACTGAATACGAGAGAAAGTTGTAACACTTGAGAGAAATTTTATCAATTTAGTCAAAAAGTTGTCAAACTATCTTGTGAAATAAAAACCATTACAGTGGATCGTAATTCGCTTTCGGCAAAACATTTTCAAAGCAGTCGACCCATTAAATCAAAACTCGTGGAATTCAGCATTCAAATAGACTTTAAGGATGGAGTATGTGAGAACATAAAATGGCGTTGACATTTAAATGTACATAAAATAAAAAGATTTGATATGTGCCATCAAATTTCTCTCCATACAAAACACAACATCTCTCTTTCTATCCCTTTCCCCTCCCCTCTCTCTCTCTCTCTCTCTCTCTCTCTCTCTCTGTCTCTCTCAGTTCGTTTAGAAATTAATTGAGAACCACAGATTCAATTTTCACACAGTTTCTCTCATAGGTTTACGTTCTTTAGATTGACTGGTAAGATTAAGCAATGTTTGTTGAAAATCAGATGAATAGGTTACTTCACGTTCAAAATCAATCAATGTTTTTCTTTTATTTTATTAGTTGAGTAATTCTCGAGTTACAAAAATGTTTGGTTGTTATCTATACTATTATATAAAATCTAATGGTGTCTGTCTGTGTGTGTGTTACTCAATCATGTAAAAACTACTGGATGGATTTGAATGAAATCTGGCACACATGTAGATCATGACCTGGAATGAGGCTAGAATTCATTTAGATTTAAGGGTAGAAAGAATCCCTAAAACAATAAATATTTATTATTATACTTCCATTAATACTAGAGAGCTGGAAATTTGTACATTTATTTCTTACAAGATATATATCAAAAGTAAACCACTAAAATTTTTTAGTGTACTGCTAGGGGCTGAAAATCCTTAAAACAATACAAATTAATTATTATTTAAGCTAGAGAGCTGGAAATTGGTACATTTATTTCTTACAATACATATATACTATGTAAATCATAGTTTCATTTTATAGCGTGTTGGTAAGGGGTGAAAATGTAATAACAACCCCTAAAACAATAAACATTTATTACTAGCGGCGAAACTTTGGACCGTGTGCGAAGCCTCGGGTACCTGCTAGTTTGTTACATTTCAAATGCATTCATAGCCTACCAAATTGTTGTCGTAAATTCTAAAATGAATTCGGATTTGGTCTGGTTAAAATCTCTTTAAAATTGGTGGTTGTGGTTAAAATGAGACGTAGCAAACAATTTTATGATAAAACACAAACGAAATGAATGGTTTTAAATTTAACATTGCTCTTACGGGGTAAAAATCCAAGATGCACGCTCTTACCACTACCAATGAATACTTAAATGTTTAAATATTCATTGCCACTACTACAGCAGAACTTAAGGCTGCTTGTATTTGAGATATATAGAGGATGAGTCGCGAGTAACCGGCATAATTACGGAAGGTGACCTAAAAATAAACAAAAATGTTCATGAACATAGGTTCGGAAACGCTTCGTTTTCCAACTGTCGGTCATTGTTTAAAAATTAATGATAAATTTATAAATGAGTAGGTCTAAGCATTGTTTATAGTCTACTATTTTTTATCAGTAAGCCTAGCCTACCAAGACCCAAAACTTTAGTGTGTAAATATTCAAAATGGCGACCGTTTAAAACTTTTAAAGTCAAATATATCAAAAACCGTAAATTTTACGATAACTTTATAAGAGGCAAAATATTAATTTAAATTCTTTTAGGACAACAATATTGCTTGAAAATATCAAATTTATCGCCAAAAACATAAAACGAACAAATTTGGTAATAATTGTCAAGAACACACAATTAACGAAATACCCCTGTGCTCTTCTACAAAACAAATTACTCAGGATGAATAATAATATCGAAATTAATTTATAAGAAGATATAATAGATTTAATAAAACGTGAAAACATAATCTCACAAACGCGTTTCAATGACAATGTCGCCATATTCAGTCCTGCACGAGCTATACTCATCAAACTAAACAAAAGTTGTATACCACACCACACACAATGACATAATGACATAGAATCAATTACATTTAACAAATTGACCAAAAAAATGTTTAACCAAGATTTTGACCCACCTAAATTTGAAAGTTTTTATATCGAATTTTTTTTTCGGGAGTTAAAGTAAGACTACAAAAGAGGTACGGTATCTTGTGTTTCAACTCCGAGCCGTCTTTTGGCTGCATTCCCTGTAATAAAAACAATCACTGATTTTGATCTGATTTCTTATAAAAGACACTTTACGTACAGTATGTTTAATAAAGTGAAACGACACGTGCCTTTGCTTGCTGGTCAAGGTATCAGTTGTTACGCTTACAATTCGCTGCGAGTTAAAACTTCAAAACATTATTTACTTTGACTGCGCCAGTTTACACAATTTACAAAATATTTTAGACGACAGTACATTGCTCGGAAATTTACTGGCAAATTTAATGTACACTCTCGGATCCTTGGTCTGAAAACGAATGCTGAAAATGGTTATGATTTTATCAGCTGTATCCAAATTAAATAAGCAATATAAACACGGTGGTTCAGGAGAAATCTGTCATACGTCACAAACGTACTCCCTCATTAAAATAATGAAAAAATTCAATCATGCATCCTAACCGCAGACGTGAGTTGAGCGAATTTCCAAATTTAAATTTATATGGTTTAGGGTTTCAACCAACTATTTTCGAAATTGGTCTACCCACGAAGGCGCTAAATAGCTGCCTATGTGTACGAAATGTATTAGTAGAATATGTTCTCACCTCATCCCGACTCACGCGCTGCTTCGTCCCGCTCTCAGCGGAAAAACTCGCTTTGGATTATGAACTTGCATCCCGGCTGTCGTCCTCGGATCAGAAGCTCGCCTAAGGTAAAATTCCCCATGTGGATTTTAACCGGGTACTTTTATATACTTTACGTTTTGATCTTTTGAGCGAACCAGACGGGCTATTAGTTCGTGTAGAAAATCAAAACATGCTTAATAATCTCCAATATTGATTTTTAGATAAAACCACAAACAAGTTTCATTCCTGTACGAAAAATCTCAAAAATTGTTACTCCCGGTTGATGGATTTTTTGGTTGAAGTACTCTTTCGTGCGACAAATTTGGAGCAAATCTAATGTAAAATGGGACGGCTAGACTCTATTAATATGTGTACACATTTTATGTAATATACAGTTTTTAATGACACCCTGAAACGTGTTCTGGAGGCCACTCATTCGTGTTCAGTGTTCATTGACCACTTCCGACCTTAGGTCTCACCATAAAAGTCATTGCAATAGCTCATCTTTCCTATGGAAATTCGCTAAAAAGTGCACGTAATCTAGGTCCGAAGACGCATCATTAGAGAATTACGGCTCCAGGAATTTGGAATGTGATCGTAATATTTGCTCCAAATTGAATGAACAAGTACCAGACTGTATCTACAGTGGTTAGACACTTTAATTAAAACTCAAAATATTGGAGTTGAAAAGCATGCTCGTTCACGTTAGGCCCGGTGCGTAAAATAATACTAGGTATTTTAATAATAATCCGTATTTTTAGAGAGATATTTTTAAATTGAGCCAAAATATATTCTTAAGGTTAATCAAACGGGGTGAAAACCTGGGTGGAAAAAACGAAAACGCCTGATAAAGTTTTTTAAACTGATAACTTTTATTGGCCCGTTGGGCACTTTCGCTTGACTATGTTTCTGAAATCTCGCGCCACGCAAACTTTTTGCGTAGACACAAGTCAGAGCGTGAAGAGGGAATAGTTGCAAATTGACGCGGGACGCTGCGGAATTTTCAATCTACGTCATCTGCAGCCTATCGGCATCAAACGTTGATAGTCTCTCATTTGCCATCAACTGAGATGGATAGTACATTATTGATGGACTATTTGTTAAAATTTTGTATTCATTTACAGTTTTATGTATCGAATTAAATATAAAAATATTATCTTTTAATTCCTTTACATTGCATATTACTATTATAAACTAGTCATATATGTTAAAAATGTAGATATTATTTTATGAAACTGTGGGTCTATTTGTTAAAATTTTTTTATTTATCTACATTTCTATATCAAATTAAAGATAAAAATATTAACTTTTAATTGTTTTTTATTTCATATTGATAAATCAAACTGTTTAAATGGTACCTATTTCTATTATAAACTAGTCGTATGTTCAACAAATTAGACATCATTTTATAAAATTGTTGGTCTGTTTATTAAAATTTTATATTTACGTACATTTTTATATAGGCCTATCGAATTAAATATAAAAATATTATCTTTTAATTGCTTTTCATTTCATATTGATAAATCAAACTGTTTAAAAGATATTAATATTATAAATTAGTCATATATGTTAAAAAATTTAGATATATCATTTTATAAAATTGTTGACCTATTCATTAATTTATATAATTCTTTAATCTATCCTTATAATCGTCATGAAACTCAAATTACTGGATTCATGTTCACTTCATTAATGAAAAGTTCTATGTTCATATTTTCACCATACATAGTCTTGAAAAACTTTAAAAACTAATTTCACGTAGATTGAGGTTATGACGCGGCTGCAAATGTGCACTGCGCTATTATAGCAAGTTGAGTACTACTACACTGGATTCAACGTTCACCGTGCAGTACATGTCTTACGGGAGAATAGACATGCTACTACCATTACAAGGAACATCTCGTTTATTGTCATGCGGGTTGCGTCAACTGACCGAGCATTGCATGGGAGTTGATGTTTTTTAGTTGGCTAGTATAGCTGAGACTGTCGTATGGATAACATGACTTATGGGCGCTCTGTGATAATCCAGTGTAGGTAGTGGTATCGCTATTGGGGAAAGCGACGAGCGTCTCACAGGAACCTGCGTCCCTCTCGATAACTATCGGGAGTGATGCTGGCGTCAGTGGGTATCTGCATCATAATTAAGTTCCTATGTTCTTCATCATATACGATTGAAAGTTACGCAGCGTCCCGAGTCCTTTTGAATCAAAACTGCACCGGGCCTTAGGACTACAATAACAAAAAACAGCATGAAAATAAATGGTACCAGGAACTGGCACATACTTTCTCACAAACATATTTAAATTATTAAACAGATTCACTGCGACTTGTAGGGTGGGGTAGGAGAGGTGATGTTTTATTTAAGTTGGATATTAACTAATAAATATTATTATTATTATTATCTAGAGAGAAAACTATTCGATCGATATCGAACAAATTTGCACCAAACACGTCAATTAGGTCTTTATAGATGCACGAAAAAAGGTTTTGAAAAATTTTGAAAAACAACCCCCTTTATGGCCAAAAAATCAGTTATTATTATTAACTAAACGAGAATTTTTAGAAAGATGCGGTATTTTGCATATGGTAGGTAGAGCACATAAAAGGCTACAAATAAGCCAAATTTTATCAAAATCGATAGAGCCGTTTTTTATAAAAAAAATAATAACTGATTTTTTGGGGGTTTTTTGGCCAAAAATGGGGTTGTTTTTCAAAAATTTTCAAAACCTTTTTTCGTGCATCTATACAGACCTACTTGACATGTCTGGTGCAAGTTTGGTTGAAATTGATCGTATAGTTTTCTCTCTAGCTTTGTATACATACAGACATACAGACAGACATTTTGTAAAAACCACTTTTTTGGACTCAGAGGGTCCCAAAACGGATATTTCCACAAAAATCTCAACATCGATTTTTTTTGCGATCACTATACTTTCTCTATACTATAGTATAGTGAGAAAGTAATATATATTTCAGAAATTACAACAGAAATAAAAAAAAGTATACTATGCAGGTTGAAGTTAATCAATGTTTGTCATATTTGCACTAAATAAAAGAAACTAAACACCAACAAAGGGCAAACATTACCATCGTAAAAATATAAGCACTGCGTCAAATCAAATATAATAACAAAACACAGGTGAATAGGTGAATTATTAATTAACACAGCGAACAAACAGAACAACAGCTTTGCCAGATTAGCGATAGCTGAAGACATTCTTTCTGGAAAAGTAAAAAGTGCTACCAACTTAAATATATTTACTAACTGAAAACATACTGTGACTAGGTATTTAGTTTAGGGTCAGGTTATTTTTATGGAAATTGCAAGTCTTCTTATCTAAGTATACGAATTTCCTTTTTTATCCACGTATATTTTAGTTGTTAACTTGCTCATGCGCGTTACTAACGCGCTATCATTGTTCAATTTGGCAACGTCATTTTAATGGTTTCTGTGCTGAATGTTAGTTATTCAATATTTATTAAGATACATTTTGTTTGCGTATTTTCTATTGATCTTTTGTTTTCTCTTTCTGGTGCCAGTGGATGTTTAGATTCTTTAGTTTAGTGCAAACAAAACCGAAACAGCTGGACTTTAACCTGCACTTTTCTGTTTTATTTTGATATATTCAGTCACTCTCTATTAGATAATTACCTAACTTCGTATTGCCAGAAGTTAATCACTGTTATTGCGTTAACTAATACATATTACAAGTCACATCCTGTCAGCTTTAAAGCGGGTCAACCACCGTTTACTTTACTTCAGACGTCTTACCACACACGTCTGAGTATGTGTTAAGATCTTTAAGGAATACGTTTAAGGGTTAAGGCGAGAGGAAGAACTTTCAACACGACGTATTTAAAACTCTACAAAAGCGTGTCAGACGCTCACAAGCAGGACTCGATACAAACGTTATAGACTACGTGAACCGAAATTTGCCGAAGTCGATAATACGGTTGAAGCAACGGTGTAAGCAGCACTTGTATAGCTTTCGGAAGACATATTGGATTAACAAAAATAAATAAATAAGCATGGGCATATTTTGTATAATATGTAAATAGTTTATAACAAAGACAAGTTTTATTGCACAAAAAGAAGGCTACAAACCGATTTCTTGGTAATTTCAAATTTAATTATTTTAACGTAACTATTGTACTATAATATTTATTAAATACTCGGTACACTTTCAGGAATTTAAACCCTTTCTATGCAAATCGACTAGAAAGAACATTACAGATTACTGAGTAAAAGGCTATTGTTATCGTCTTGGGCTTGCAAAATAAAAACTATTCACAAGATAAAATTTAATTTAAAATACCTTTTCTAAAACATCAAATTGAAAGGTTTTTTTTTGCGTAATTATACAAGTGAAATGTCATTACAAAATTTCGGAAAATGAGGGTCTTCGTCCAGGCGATCGAACTTGTCGAACAACGGTTCCATTATTACCACGAAATTGGTTCTGATATTTTCCATTTTTACACCCCGAACTTTATCAAAAATGTAATAATCTGAGAACGAAAAATTGTCTTTTAAAATACTTCCTCTTAAATATATTTATTAATATCAACAGAAAAGTTGAAACTAATTGGCAAAATTATTTTCAGTTGAGTTCCAAGCTTATTACTTCGTCGAATATTATTATTGTGTAGGCTATATAATAAATTTGAAAATGGCTCTTAGATGAATTTAGTGGAGGTGCTGTAAATGTTTAGCCTTAGTTTTCAAATTGTGTAAACGGAAACAAACGAATATGGAAAGAAATTTTATTCGGAAACTTGATCAAATCCTATAAAAATACGAAATAAAACATATTTTATATACTTTAACCTAAATTGTTACAGTTCAAGCTTTACGATGTATTTTCGCACTTTAACAATAAAATAAAATGTTCCGTTCTGCTTGTGTTACTTCACCTGTCTAGTGAATAAATTAGTTACTTCTGAAATCATAGTAGGCTATCATTATCAGACGCGGAGTACAAAAAAGCTGTCTTCCACTTCAGGGTCGGCACTGCGGCAGCGACAGTGATCTCTCTCCATCGCATCTCCGCGTGCAGCTTCCTCTGTGCGCATGCGCACAACAGATAAAACACCGCTAGAACTGTAATGATTATATATTTTACAAGAACGTATAAAGAAATAACTAAAGAAAAAAGGACTCATTAAATTTATTGTTATTGATAATATCGAATGGAAATACTGTAGGGGTGCTGCAGTTGAACATTGCCAAAAGCGAACCGCCACTGATTGCCAGTAAGCACTATTGTAATAAATTTGGTTGCTGCCTTCTAAGTTTTCACCGAGCAAAAAGGGAAAACGGCTACATTGTAAATTATTTTAAAGAAAATAACCGCGAATTTCCAAAATAAAATTTATGTTTTTGGGTTTCGGAAATTTGTCTACTCGCGAAGGCGCTGAATAGCGTACAAACTCGGCCGTCAGCCTCGGATCAGAAGATGCCCCACCCAACCGGTTACTTTTATGGTATTTTACGTTTAGATTGATTTTCTATCTAATTATGGAATTTCAGATAAACCACAAAAATGTTTCACTTATTTCAGACTCGATTAAGTCTCGTCAACTTTTGGCTCTACGACTCTTTTGATTCATTTTTACATATATTGGATTAACACAAGTTACTGTACGTTAAGGCTGTGTAGGAGTGAAAAATATTTCTGAGTTGACCGCAGTTTTCCAAGTGGCTGAGCTATACACTACTACAGAGCAATGCTATAGAATAAGTCATTTTTTCCGTTAATTCGTGGAATAAATTTAAAAATTTGTTTTCATTTTAAAGTACTGTCATATGCGGATGTTGATTGCTGAATACATTTTAAAACCCCGTTTTATTCTTTTCATAAACTTTGTACATTTTTTACTCAGTTGCAAAAAGAGATATTGCAAAAAACCTTAGCAACCAACACCCACAATCTATTTTATAAAAAAAAAATACAGCTTTCGTTTTTTGACGAAAATAACACAAAAATATGCTTAAAAGTGAAGGTATGGTTAGGTTATTTAACATTGAAATTGGTTGCCAACTTTGCCGTTTTGAATTTAGGGAGCCGAGCCTTAACACACATTATTGCTTATTCGTATTTTATAAAGAAATCCCCACCCAGGTTTTTCGCCTTTAAACCAAAAAAAAAAAAAAAATAAAAAATAATAAAATAAAGAAATCTTATTGTCAATCAAAACTATTGTATACTCTTCTTTGTGTACAAAAAATAAATAGTATTTTGCGTCAAATGATTAGGCTTTGAATTTCCAATGAGACAATTTAATCCCTTTCGTTTCAAATTTAATTAACTTGTTAAACCATGTAAAGGAACTCGTGCTGGTATTATTTCAGAACTTGGTAATTGCAATCTGTTATCCTCGTTACACGTGAAATCCCTCCCCACCCACTTTTCAGATTCTCGTCGTTTGTTTTCAAAATCGGGAAAACAAAACTAAATGGGTATTTATAAAACCAGCCAAGTGCGTGTCGGACAAGACTCGAAATATGGTCCCTTAGCTGATGCAGATATTTATATGAAATAAATTCGTAACGGTTACATCTAAACAGATTATGTGGAGGCTACATAGTTGTAATATAAATACAAACAGGGTGTTTCCAAAAATCATTTCAAAGATCTTATTTCTCCAGAAACCAATGAAAATATTTATCTAGCTTCCACTTTGTGTCTCTCTATTATATAAACCAATTTATGTCATTCACGCAAAAACCTGTCCCTACCGCACATGCGTCTAGTCCCAGGTCACCTTGTAACGATCCAAGTGCCTCTGTCCTAATCAAACCTCTGGTCCTACTGCGCATGCGGCAGACCCAGCCCCCTTTTCAACTTCAATATAAGAGCAATGTTAAACGCGTAACAAGATTACTGGAGTAATAATGATCAGAAAATTATTCTGAATATGTAATTTTAAAAGTTAGGACAGTCCGAATGTGGATACTTTGTTCTTTGCCTTAACAATCTCGCATCACTAGTTTTGATTTAACAAAGTAACGATACACATTTTCATAACATTATTTCCTTCAAACTATATGTATTTTGAGCTTGTTTTCGTCTTTTAAATACAACAAAACTGAAGGCTCGGGTTAATAAATTCAAAACGACGAAGTTGGCTACCAATTTCAATTTTAAAATAACCTAACCATACCTTCACTTTTAAGCATATTTTTGTGTTATTTTCGTCAAAAAACGAAAGCTGTATTTTTTTTTCTTTAAATAAAATAGATTGTGGGTGTTGATTGCTAAGTATTTTTGGAATATATCTTTTTGCAACTGAGTAAAAAATGTATAAAGTTTACTATTAATATCAAACGTTTATGAAAACAATAAAATTGTTTTTGAAAATGTATTCGCCAATCAACAACCGCATATGACAGTACTTCAAAATGAAACCAAATTTTTATAAATTTATCTCACGAATTAACGGAAAACATGACTTATTCTGTAGCATTGCTCTTGTGGGAATCAGATTGAATATGACGGACTGGGTATCCTGCCCTAAAATGTTTTTTTTTTCAGCTGAGCCGTTGTAGATTAAGTCCAAATTAAGGGGGCGCTACCCTGTCCGCCATATTGTATCTGATTCCCATAAGAGCAATGCTATAGAATAAGTCATTTTTTACCGTTAATTCGTGGAATAAATTTAAAGTTGGAAAAGTAAACAACCTATTTCCTGTACTAATTTTAAACTAATTTTACTCGAATATCGCAAAAAAACAGTCCATTGTATAAACTATTTACAAGACACGTTCTCTTAGACCGCGTAAATGTGATATTATTCTGTAGTTAATTCCTTAATTTATTGACAGTACTGCCTGCAAGTTATTTTTCTGACTCCAAACAGTACATATATTGTACGCACGATTGCAGGCCAAGTCTGATATTCAGGTTGCTGTAATAGCCGACAGAGTGCTCCACAGGGTAAGAGCAATACATTGACTTTTAATCCGGAAATTGTTTGTCTTGCATTAAGGAGGGAAACGCGAAAATTATTCAAATTTAAACACCGAACTGAAGAAATCGCGTTCATCGCTCGCGCCATATTGGATTTATTTTTCCAAATTAAATGATACATCTCAAGCTTTTCTTTTGAAAGAGGCCTACATTGAATCAAGTATTTTTCTTTGTTGCAAAACAAATTGCTTTTGTAATTTAAATCTTTATTCCAATTCTGAAAATGTAAGAAAATTATTACCAGGATTATGAGCAAGTCCGTTTTTACAATTTCTAAGGGCAACAATTGATCACATTTTGGAAAATTTTTAAAACCAATCTTTTAATAAATAGTTTAAAGAACGGAAACTTTGTGTTTGTTACATAAATTAAATGATTCGACCACACAGCTGAATCGCGCGAATTTCCAAAATTAGTGTAGGCCTACATGTTTTAGGGGTTCAACCAACTATTTGGGAAATTGGTCTACTCACGAAGGCGCTAAATAACTGCCTGCGTGTACGAAATAGACTTTATTACTAGAATTTGTTTGCACCTCAGCCTTCAGCCCCGTCTCACGCGCTGCTTCGTTCCGCTCAGTTTGCACCTCGAAATTGCGGTCTTAAGTTATGTACTGCTTCGCTTCGCTCGCAGCGGACAACTTACTTCGCTAGTTTGCATCCCGGTCGTCAGCGTCGGATCAGAAGCTGCCCCACGGTAAAATCCCCTCGTGGATTTGAACCGAGTACTTTTATGGTATTTTACGTTTGATCGATTTTGGGGGGTTTTGTGCAGAATAATCTAATATTTTTATTTTTTATAAAATCTAAAAAATATTTACTTCCTGTCAAAAAAGTGCTTTCGGTTGTTCGATTTTTTGGCTAACGAACTCGTCCCAGCTGATTAGAAAATCAACAAGTGTACCAAATTTAGACCAAATCGGACGTAAAATGTAGCCGGTAAAGTGCGAACACATGTATACATATATTTATATAAATTTTAATTACACCCCAAAACGTGTTCTGGGAACCATGATCGGTGCTCATCGACTACCCCGACCTTATGTCTCACCAAGAGTTACTGGATTAGCTCATCTTTCTTATGGTATTCGCTAATCACTATTATTATGAAATTTTTAGGCCCATACATATCAAATATTTGTCACTCTTTTTAGGGTTAGATTGTACAGTATTCAAAAACATGCAAACTTTTAACATACATTTTTATTTAACCATAAATGATTTTTACGAATCTCACTTCGGGTTCTCGTGGACGATATTTTTATGTATGCAATGTATTGCAATAATAACGAAAAACTTACTCACGAAACAATGAAAACTTACTGATCTTATAACGATTCTATTAAACCAATTTTACTCTTACGTAGGCCTCAGATAATAATTCTTAACGTAGGCCTTACCAGTTGAATGCGCGTTCAAGGACACACCATTCGTCAAATATATTCATTTTCTAAGTAGAGTTAAACCCCAAAATTATTTAAAAAAACTAAATCGACACAAAACTAAATTAAAACTGATCAAATTGTAACCTACTGCCCCCAGAATCAGTTAATTATACAAATAAGTGTATAAGGTGGCACTATATTTTGCGGACCTGGATCAATGTAGGAGCATTGACCTAGGCTGTAAGGGTGGTAGGGAGTGCGCGTGGGGGTTGATGTCACACTTTGAACACTGCGCCCTCATCCAGTATTCTTCTGGTAGGTTAGGGTGCGTTCTGGCTTTATTCCTGGACCAATTTCAAGTAAGTCAACAATACGTTGCGTGGCCTAGGATAGTCTTTTAATATTTCAACCTTAAATAATTCTTTTTCAGTGAGATATTGATTTAGAGTTATTTGAATGGAATAGTTTTCGCGGTTTATTCACGCATGGTATATAACAAACTACTTTGGTAGAAAATAACTATTTAGCCTACCTTTGTATATGGTTTGATATACGATTCCGGCAAATTTAAAGAAATATGCGAACAGTGTGCTTGAACATATGTTACCATCTACAGGACACACTTTACTTCAACCAAAGGTTTAGTTTGAATAAACCGTTCTAATTATGAAGTCGAATCTACTGGTTTATAGGCTATAATATTTTTACGTAGTACTTCAGTTGGAATAAAGTGACCTATAGGAAAATATTCATAATATTGTGTATATCTCTATATATAAAAATTTATGTTTGTTTCTGTTTCTTTGTCCTCTATAGACTCAAAAATTATTCTACCGATTTCACACAAAAAATTCATAGTTTATCCATATCATTGCCAGGAGTGTGTAGGCGCTACAATTACTACACTCTAAGGGGTTGCTACCCATATACAATAAATATAAATTAAACTAACTTCCTACAATCTATAAACCTTAAATTAAATTAAAGTAATATTATTGTTATCTCAAGTGGTTTAAACAACCATTTGCAATTCGATTACTTAAGCCAATGAGATGCAATGGAATAACTACCCTTAAAATAAATAATTCATACAGTTATATTTTTTATATATTCAAAAACTACTCAACAAATTTCACAATTTACACATATTAGTACCAAGTTTGTTTAGAAAATATGATCACTACAATCAAAGATATTAAAATGGGGTAGCTACCCTGTACAATAAATATAAATTGCACTAACTTCCTACAAGTTAAATTTGTGTATGCCTAATATAGTCTTAAGTGATATAAAAAACATTTGCAATTCGAATACTAAGACAAAGTAATGAAATGGGAAAACTACACTCCAAATTAAATAATAATTAAATTGTGATAGCTAATTATATAAAATAAATTGCATTCACAATAAACAGCAATATGTTTAATAGGGTACGCGCGCGACCACCTGCCCTGATCATAAGAATCTTATTTTTAAAACAAGTCACTTTAATTTATATTATTGGTAAACATATTTATTCATTTAATAAAAATCTGTCCAAAATTCTTGTTAAAGTAACTAATTAATTATAAGAATGTGACTTACAGCTGATGTCCATGGGCTTTCGTGAATTTTTCTTGGATTCATTTAGTATAAATTCAAAACCACCTTTTATAAATACCATTTCATAAATAATTAAATTGTAGGCTTATACACGTATTGTTTTAATAGCCCACTATTGGGATCTCTTAAACTTAAACGATCTGGAAGGAAACTTTCCTCGATATTTTGATGAAATTAAAAACGTTTATTTCAAATTTAGAAAATTTGTCACCCTTTTCCAATTTGGCGCCCCACTTAAAATTGAGTTATGAAACATTTTATTTTCGGATTATAAATAACATTTTTAACCTTTTCCTTTAAACATTTTTATAAAACCTAGCGTTTTGGACTAAATTAGTGAAATTTAAGTTATAGTTTTTTTTTTTAGGTCTTGAGAGTTCTATTTTTCGTACTTAAAACAGTTGAATAGAATTTGAACATGGATATTGTGTAGCGTATAAAACTACAAGTTTTGAAATCGAATTTGAAAAAAATGCTTTATATCAAATATTCTATATGATCTATTGGCAATCATGTTTATGGTGGTTGTTATTTTGTAAATTTCAATTTTAAATGGGATAAGATAAAAATAATGATCAAATTTCGAATTAAACCAATATAAACATCTATTTATATTCATAACAGTTTTCACTTCTGTAGTGAACCAACCCATGATTCCTGATCATCTTCGAGAAAGGCTTACTTGATTATAATTTTAATATCTGTTGTTAAATATTAAAGTTAAACAGTTAATTTGTATTAAACTGTAACAACATAATTTTAGGTTAGGCCTACTCTGAACCAGCACATGTTTCTTTAATGAATTTACATTAAAGAAACCATAGCTACCAAATTAGCAAATTTATACATTTAAAAAAATCTGGAAATTGGTTGACCGTGCAGGCCAACCCTAGAACTTCCCGCTTAGTTTGAATTTTAAACGCTTAAAATGAGTTTTTTTGTTAAAATACCAAAAAACGAAAATTTGTGAATTTTTAAACAACGATAACT
>JAGFPH010000028.1:864473-909705 GCA_018207615.1 Philaenus spumarius
ATAGTGGCTAAATGGATGATTGGATCTTAAATCTGATGAAAAATCGTCCGTCTGAAATTAAATTTTCTACAACTTTCGTACTTAACATTTTTTGCTATCTCTTACCGTTTTCTTACAAAACGCGCTCAAAGTGAAAAAATTAAAAAATTTAAAAAATCTAAAAAATCTTTCCCGCCCAAAAGGTGCTTCCAAAATAAAAAATGTTAACTTCTGGCAATTTTCCCAAAAGTTTCTCGTCGAGAGCTTTAATTCAAGTATAAGGTTGAGGGGGGTCCAATTACGGGAAGTGCCTAATAATTAATGTCAATGAATCAGTGTTACCGTCTAGCTTTATATAAGTAGATGTAAAGTATTAACAAAATGTGTAGGATTCCGAGTTGTGTAACAGTAGTCCTACCACATTCATTCATACTCTGAGGAAACAATAGAAGAGGAAAATCCTGATTATGGTAGTTTTAAGCAATAAATTCTACACGAGTTCTCACTGACCTTGTCGCTTGCTTCCCTATTATTGGCGCGGCTTACGGTATTATGTAGTTTACTAACGTACCTCGCCAGATAGAAGTGAGTAATAATTGTTTATTATAACGATTTACATCATAATATTAAACATTTTAGAAATAATCCATTTAAAAATACCGGGTGTTTCAAAATGAATATCGGCGTTTTAAATCTTTGTAGTATTTTTTACATTTAACTTACAATTTTAAATAATACATCAAATGAAAGAGCACTCAAACAGTTTTGTTAGTACACGCTTGCGCATGAACCGTTTTCTCTGTCTTCGTTAGAAAGCGATAGTAGCAAAGATGGCGACTAGTGAACAGAAAGCTTTTTGTGTTTACCAGTTTACAAGGACTGAATCTGTAGTAACAGTGGAACGTGGTTCCGTATAAGTTAAAATGTAATCCTCCAATTGAGAATAACATCCGTATATGGTATTATCAGTTTGAAGACACCGGCTGTCTTTTGCAAAGGGGAGCGTAAGGGACGCTAAGAGTGACTGAAGAACGTGTTGAACGATAGTCTTTCACTTAGGCCTACTAATAGCCTACATACGTTCGGAAGGCTAGTCGTGAATTAGCAATTCCAGTGACGTCTGTGTGGAGTTTTCATAAGACGCTTACAACTACGTCCTTATAGTTTGAAGTCGTTTCAAGATCTAAAGCCTACAGACTACATTTACGTGCAAACTTTGCAAACGATATGTTGCTGCATGGCGATGAAGATTTTCTAGATCATGTCGCCTTCAGTGATGAATCGACATTTCACCTAAGTGGATAAGTGAACTCTCATAATATGCCCATCTGGGGGTCAACAAATCCCCGCGAGGTTGTACAGTTGCAACCAGACTCCCCTAAATCGATTTTTTATGCCAAATCTCGATTATAGACCCTTTTTTTGCTGAAGCAACTGTAACTGGTATTTCTTATCTTTGTTCCTCAATTGGAAGAAACTGAACCTCAGAACTTTATTTGGCAGGAAGATGGTGCGCCGCCTCACTGGTATAATTCAGGACGCGATTGATTAAACGACGTTGTATCCGACAGCTAGTAAAGCAAACGGTGGTTGGCTCGCTTCCAAGCTGACGGGATATGACTAGATATCTGGTCTCCGGCTGGGGCTGTTTTGCATAATTTTACTAAAAAATTTATATATATTATATATTTACTAAAAAAAAAAAACCAGGAAAAAAATACTAAACAATTGATTTCTTGAATGTAACGAACATATTTAGATGTTCGTCCTTTTGGCAAAATATTCTTTAGAACATATAGAAATTTAAAAAAAATTAAAGTCAAATATCCAAAAAATGTCCCATTCGCCTTTTTGGCAAAACACAGTCGATATATATTACGTGTATATTATTATTATATACATAATATTATATATTATTATATATGGTACATATATATTATTATATATATATTTTATAAAAAATTAGTTTTTTACCTAAAATTGAGTTAATATGTGTATTTTATCAATAAGAAATTTTAAATTGTTAACGTAGTTATTTATTTTCCTAATTAATATTTCAGCACTTTATATTCTTCGATGCCCACTGTAAACTCCAGTTTACGTACCAAAATTTTTACTAAACATGGTGTTAAAATTATGAAAAAAATTACAGTTCATTTATAAGCTATATTAACCTAAAAAAATACACAAATATTTTTTCGGACATTTTTCCAAAATTTGGGAATGAAAGGGTTAAAGAGTTAAGCTGGGTCTACATCTGCGAGAAATTTTAAAAATTGTCAATGTAATCTTATCTTACTTATGTAATAATTCAGCATTGCCTTAAACGTTTGGTGGCATTATTAAATACCTATTTCTGGAGATCTACCTTTCAGATTTTCGTGTGGTTTGTTTTAAATGGCAAAAAAATGTTGTCATAATTATCAAAACATTATGAAATGTCATTTGTATTTCATCGCTATAATTAAAAGGGCACTTTTCGGTTTAGGGTTTTTTGTTTGTAGGTTAGAACCCTATTGCTACGAATTTCTGGAGATCTACCGGGCCGATTTTCGTTCAGTTTGTTTTAAATGAAAGGAAATGTTGTCATTTTCATCAAGAAATGATGAAATGTAGGCCTAACTCTTGTTGGTGTTACTTTACAAATAATAGGCTATTGAATAGAAATTGATACCAATTTCTGGATATTCATCTTGCCCTGGGATTTTTTTACTAACCCAAAAACTTTAGGTCTCACCTTAAGAGTCATTACAATGCCTCATCTTTCCTATGGAAATTCGCTAATAATAAACTTAATCCAATAGCCTAATATGTTTAAAAATTGCGACCATTCAAAATTTGTTAATAAAAATAACTTGAAAAGTGAGAACATTTCCAAAATATTATTTTTACCGTCGCTATACTATCGTATAAAGGATACGGTAAAAGAGGGACCATTATTGTGCACTATTCTGGGTTTCATTTAGTTTACTTAAACCCCAGATACCTGTATAAGGTATCTGGGCTTAAACTTACTGTATATAGGCCTACTGATATTGGAACTTTTTTACTGTTGTAAATGATGTAATAAAAACTTGTAGGTGAATAATTATAAGTCCACATTTTTGAAACACCCTGTATAATAGGTATACATAAGCAGTGGGTGTATAGTTTGGAAGCATTTTTCATAGCAGTTCAAATTATATGTGGATAGAGATAGATAATCCGCCTTTTGACTTTCACGATTCTCGCGTAAAATCTATAGCCTACGACCTATGTTGTTGTTGAACTACTTTAGAAATATTAAAAGTATAAACCTAAAATGAATATATTTTCCTATTAAAATATATAAACTAATGCCCGATTTTTATTTATTGATAAGCAATTTTTTAGTTACCAAAAATATTAAAGTTATATGATGGAGAAAACGAACAAAACAAATATTTGAATTTAATCCTACAGTCAATAATTAATTGTTATTTTAGATGTAAGCCTACTTATTTTCGACTTTGATCTATTTCTGGTAAAATATATACTACAAATAAATGTCCAAAAAGAATTAATTGATTAACACTTGCCTACGTAGAACTATATTGATTATGTTAATGTACCCTGAGTTATTATATTCACGCATTTATATAGTTGGTTTTCTGTTTCAGGAGAAGGAGTAAGAAATCTACACATAGGGAGAAGACCAAAAAGACTGATCAGGCTTAGAAACTTTAAGGTCAGTATCATATATTATGTGAATCATATTAACGGTTTATCGGAATTCTCGACCCTGAACCAGGCTTTGTCCTAATCAATCTTCATTTCTGTGAAAATATCAGAGAAGGCCTACAAAATAAACTGTCTGCATTTGCTTCACCGCGAGTTCAGATGGGTAGCGAACCCTCTAGATTTAATGCAAGTAAATGTAGGCTACAAATAGGCCAATAAACATTGTTTTAATTATAACAATCGTATGATTAATTAATTATTATATCAGTATGAGAAATTAATTTGTAGTCCAATTTTGTATAGTTTACACTCGTTTAACTATACTCGTTTACACTCGTTTTGTATAGGCGTTTATTCTCGTAGAAAAGCACAGGCCTATTCCACGTTATTCTCGTCGTCGTTTTGGCGAGAAGTTACATTTTTTATATAAGCTTCCCTTTTATATAAACTCTTCTTTGTAAATATTTCTACCTTTAAAAATTTAACCATGAGGGGTCACTTTTCAGGTGTAATGAACTAGATCTGGGTGTGGATTTAAACCCAAATTTTGAGGCTATAACCATTGTATTTGGATAACCTAATAGAACTCCGATCCAATGTAATATTTCGTTCCACTGGAAATTCGACGATAGTGGCGCTATCTATTGGGGAAACGACGGAAGCTGTGTGAAACACCAATGCTACCAATGATTTCTCCCTAGCACTACCTCGCGGCGCGATCATGCACTATTTTCACGACAACCTAATTTTCGCCACACTGCTGCCGTATGGATGAAAGATCTATTTATTATTCATGATCTATGCTATAACTTAACTTATATTTATTTTGGATTGGTTATAGCCTACAAACTAAATGTTACGATGTTTTAAGTCTGTCATCCTCATTCCATAACCTTCGAAATCAGTTTCTGACTAAAACAACGCTACACACATTAAAAACAGTTTTACGGTAATATTATTTTGATAACGGTAAGACTCACTTATATTTCTTAATTCATTTTTCCTCGCCCACATTGAATAACGTTTGAGATTTACATTTTACCAAACAACACTTAATTTCACACCACAACACTATTAAATAACTAGTAATTTTTATAAAGCAAACATTTCATAATATAGTATATCCGAAAATCCGCGCATTTGTTCCAAACAACAATTAACAGGTGATCTAATCTACAGCCAACTTGGATCATAAACCGTCTAAAGGTAGGATTCCTATGCTACGACTGTAACGACTACAGCCGCGCGGCTCCAGCCACGCTTTCAGAGCCGTACGATCCGAGTCGCTTGGTTAAATTCTTATGGCGCGACTAGTACAGTTACATTTAGAACGTCATGGCAGATAGATCATTTTTGGCTGCGTATCTTCTACTTGAGGAAGAGGAGGAAGAAGAGTTGTTATTACTGGCCCATCTTCAAAAAGCCGATCCTAATCTATTGTACCAAGTAAGGCGAGAAGAAGGATTTCAGAATATTCTAATTCAGAGAATACCCTAATCTTTGTATTTTGGGTGTTTAGGGTTATAAATAGACTGGTGTTCTCGCACAAGCTAAATGAGTTTAGAATCATCCATGTTTAACAGACACAAAATACTTTAACACAGTAAAAAAACACTCCAGCCGCCACGACTGTTACGACTATACTGCTCATGTCAGCAGTTGAGTCGTACGGCTCAAGCCGCCTCACCGGGGTCGCTGCAGTCGCGCGGCGCTAGACGCTCCTTAGGAATGGGTTCCATTTACTTCCATTATAAGGAGTCCATTACGTCTGGAGCCGCGCGGCTGCAGCCGTTACAGTCGTAGCATAGGAATCCCACCTAAGTTTTATTAAAGTGTATATTAAATTATAGAGTAACTTACTGATTACTGTATTTGGAAGGCAAAAATACTGCCTAGATTCTAGAACTTGAATACTACGCATAATGTGAGAATTAGTTCAAACAAAATATCATACGAGTTTACGAATAAATACAGTGACTAGATGGAATAAATTAATGCAGTGACTACAACAAGCAGATACAGTGCGGCCATACAGAAGTTGCCGCCATGTTTAACCTAAATATAATGTTATCTGCTCATAAGTAAAACGTAAAGAATAGTGTTGGTTCTCTTATAAGAGGTTTGATAATTATGACTTCTTTGTTTTTACTTTCCTTACCCTATACTAGGTAAGGTAAGTATTGCGATCGACCCAAAAATTCGATGTCGAGTTTTCATAATATCTTTACGTTTCAAGGCCCCCTGAGTCCAAAAAATGCATTTTTGGCAATTGGTCTGTCTGTGTGTCTGTGTGTCGGGGTGTGTGTGTGTGTGTGTGTCCGGAGTGCACAGGGCAAACGGCTCGACGGATCGAACTGAAATTTACAGGATATCTTCAAACATGTAAACAATTAAACCCATGTAAATTTGAAGCAAATCGGAGGTGGTGTCTTACCGTGGGAGCAGTTTTTAGCACATTTTTGGTATTTACTCCAAATTCCCTCTAACGATTTTGATTAAACTTTGCTAACATACTCTACTCCGACCCCCTTAACACCCTATGTACGCGAAAGACCGTTAAAAATTCGTTGAAAAAAGTTATTACAAAAACCAAGTTATTTTGTTTTTATCTCTGAAATGGCTGCTCCTATCGACTTGAAAATGGCCTCATTCGATTCAGCGTCCAAAATAATGTCAAAAACGATACCCCACTCAACTTTTTCCATTTTTTCAAAAATTGCCCCCAAAAAGGGCGTTTTTGGGGGTAAAAATGTCTTTTTTTAAACTAGCCGTATTTGGTATCAAATTTGACATTTTGTGAGGTTAGAAATCGATTGAGACCAAAATCAGGTCCGTGGGATTAACCGTTTTGAAGTTAGTACCGCTTTCTTCGAAACGGATACTCCTATTAACTCGAAAATGGTATCATCAATCTCTCGCTCGAGAAATTTGATAATTGATACAGCATCTATTTTGGTAAGGAAAGTTGTGTGATGTGCACACCAGATGTTTTGTTTTCTTATAAAGGGAAAAATGTGATTTAATTGTTACAGTTTGATATTCATACTGAAATTAAATAATAAAAATTATGTTTATTCTTAAAAAGTGTATAGTATTCTGTTACAAAAAGATATAACAAATAGAATATAAACAGAACTTTAGGCCAATATGAAACGAGACCTCACTTGGTGTATCTAGTCACTGTAGGAATAAAGTGATTGATGACAGATTATTGCAGGCTTTGTTTTTAAAGACTAGTTAAGTTGTAAATATTTTAAAACTTTTAGTATTCTATTCACAAGGCATTAAGAAAGCATTGTTTCCAAAAACTAAAGGAGAGATTTTTAAAGATTAATGTATTTATGTTGCAAATAATTTTTATCAGTAGTAGCTAGATACATTTTGTTTATTTACAAATTAAAATATGTTAACATACCGGTAGGCCTATTTTTTAAATGAGTTACCGGTACCGTACCTTTATTATGGTGTTTATTTACTATTTCACTGCTTTGTTTCGTAAAATTAATCTACAAAATTGTAACCAAGAATGTGTATTTAAAATAATCAAATCTTATTTTTCATGTTTATAAACGATAGTGTTAATTCATGCGTAACATTCTTATGTTATAATTTAAAAGGAAAGACAAAACTTTATAAAATAATTAAACTTGAAAAATCATACCGTAATAATATAAATGGTAATACTAATTTTGTTTTTAAAGTTTAAAATGTATGCATCTCTGTCTTGCTCCCTAGAGGTACCAATGTACTGTACTCCTATCACTAAAATAAATACATTTCTTCTCAAAACAAATATAATTACAACATAGTCAATATAGTTTTCTATCCTGAATGGTTTATTGATTTTACCAATATATTGTAAAACAGTATGTTGAGTACACATTTCTTTAAATTAAGGTAATGCAATTTTTGAAATGATTTTTGTTTTTTAATCGCATACTAGGTACAGTAACAAAGATTTTTTTGTATTGGAAAGTTGAAATTTTCTCTCCGTTAACCCTAAGGAGATTTATTATTGAGTTGAAAACTATCACATAATAGCCACGAAGCAATATTCATAATAGTTAATTACAGAAACCAGAAAATAAGATTAGCATAATTCTTTTGGGAAATAGATAAGAAATTCTTAGGTGTAGCTGACCTTTAAATTGGTTTAACCATGCTGAAATAGCTAGATAACTGTATGATTTTTGTTTTCTTATACAATTTAATGAGTTTAACTTGTTGATTGCAGATAAGCTCTCCCTTTATGGGTCTCGTAGTAGACGAATGTCAACAATCCCTGAGTTTTGAAGGAGATTCACCCGGACTACCATGCGGAGATACCGGAGACACCAGCGGTAGTGAAACATCAACCAGCCCAGGACCTAAGAGATATTCTGAATACCACCTACAAATGATCCGCAGACGAGAAGGCCTACTAGATATCACAGTTCGTACCATCGCGTTGATTCGAAGAAACCAACAACTTCAACTCAGGCTATCCGCACTACAAGCGGAGACACGAGCTTTTGTTCAGTCTGTACTCAAAAACCCGGAAAACCAGCGCAAATCTGAAGATTATGAAAATCATAACAATGAAGACAGCACTGCCCTTGTTAAATAAAACGTGGAAATATTATCGTTTTAGTTTTAACATTTTGCAATAAAGGAAGCCTTGGAACTGTAAGTTCAAACAAGATTTCAGTAGAAGGAGACGGACTTGAGCAGGTTGTTATCATAGCACTTATGTGATTAAACTATTTAAATAAGTCTTTCACTTCCACTCAGTATAATCCAGTATTTAATTGCTACGTAGCTGAGTACATAATGATGTATTGTATAAATGACAACACCAAACATGGCAGGCTAATGTGTTTAACATGAAAGGATATTTTCAATATAAACTGCACAAATCAAGTTATACAGTAAAAAAAAAAAAACTAAAAAGCTCTATAATCAGATGTTATTTTTTAGTAATAATAATATTTAATGCGTAGTTCAAACTATGTCATGTGTTAGTTTCTGCTAGAAGGCCTATTTAATTATATAGATTTTGGTTACGGTAAAAGCTAAACAAACTGTATGCTTAAAAAATAAATGCATTGCCTATGAGATGTTGATTATTGAATGTAGATTCTAAACATAACAGGCTTGCTTAAAGGATGAGGTAAGGGTTGAAGAAGCCTTAACTGTTAGGCCTTGCATGATGTAGCTATTTTATTTGTCTTAAAATTAATATTTGAACATTGTAAGCTGCTCTCCACACCTCATTTTTTGAGGTTGGTAGTAATAAATTTAGTCGTATGGAATTTTTTCATCAGCATTTGTGTGAAGGTATCACATTTATGTTTGTTCAGGGGTCAGGAATTTTTCTGAGAGGGTCTGTTACATTATGTTATTAAAAAAAAAAAAACTAGCTCGATGTGAAATTCATCAGCTGATTTCTAAATCTAAACCTAATAACTAACAAACACAAAGAGAGCCAAATATTTTGCCAAAAAATCCATGGTGGATTTGTCTTAGTCTCAGGAGAAAAACAAGTTATGCATTAAGAATGTCTTTTGTTAGTTATAGTAATTCAGGAAAATATTGTTTGTAGTTTGCAAGTACCCACTGCTTAGATCATTTCCAAAACCTTAATATTAATGTCTAGTTAGGTTAAGATAAAAACTCTATATATATACAATATATATATATATATATATTGTCATTGATTATATAAAATATAATGATGTTCAGGTCTAGTCTATATATTCTATATTTCTATATGTAGGGCTAAATAATATTTACTTCAATGTATAAAGGTAGCACTCCTTCTAAGGTATTGTATTTGTGGTTAATAGGCTCCATACAGTTTAGATAACCCACTCTGTAATAGATTTTGTAATACACGGAAATTATTTATTTGTTGAATAAGAAAACTAGATATAAAATGAAATATAATAGGGTTAATAATTAATCTTGAGAGTCACTTGACATTTTCTAGCAAAATGTTTAGCAAAATTTTAAATAGAAATAATAAAAGTTGTTTCATTTGTACTTGGGCTTTTTATGTCACTTTTTGGGCTCTGAGACAATGCCATAATGATTTCTGATATTTATTTTTTATTTTCCATGTTTTTATTGCAATAACAAAACAAGCAGAAACCAGATTTAGACAGAAAAATAAAAATATAGCAAAAAAGTAAACTAAACAAAACAACTTGAAATGTGAAATTATAATAACGTAAGTACTTAAGATAAAATAGAAAAAAATAAAAAAGAAAGCAATATTACTTCTAAATCCAAAATATTTAAGATAAACAAAACAAAAGTGTCAATAAAATGAAGGAATGAAATAATGCAGCCTCCACAGTTTAAATTTATTGTTGTTGGGTATATGCCTTAGCTAGTCTGTTACAGTAGGAATTTCTTAAAATAAGACTTGCCTACTGGCTGATTTACCTGCGCTATACACTGCTCTGACTATCTTTAATATAACGAAACTAAAGAATTAAGCAAAAACAACAACAAAAATACTATGATTTTACTGTGATTTTAGAGAGCCAAAGTTTGGAGACCCAAAGATAAATTTTATGGTTTGCTTTGAAGCGCTTAATTTTAGGAATTTTCAGTTTTGTAGTTTTAAGATACTCTTGGTATCATTAAGAAATCTATTGCCCCCTCTATTTCCGAACATACCTCAGCCAAAACAGTGGTTTTAGAGATACAATAGATCAAAATTTCTGTCAAAAAACATCTTCCTTTTACGCCAATGCGGTACGGTAGTGTTTGGGATAGTATGAAATCCTTACAACTCCTCTAAATGTATAACTTTGGTTTATTTACACAAATTTTAATAAACGGTACCAGATAACTGCCAAATACTTTCTCCCAGTTAGTATAATGTGTAGCACCTCCAAATGCAGGGCGACTTATATGCAGTGTAGTTTTCTGAATTGCCTCATGACCGTGCCACTACAGCTCGATAGTCAACGTACGGTGTTTACTAAAGACCCGAAAAATTGACATTTCTCCATAACCATTGATTCGTAGAACAATCATTCAAAGGCCCAAATTATTGAATTTTATTCTCTTTTGAATGGTGATAACTAAATTTCAAAATTTTTTAATCCTTTAGGGGAAAAGTCCATAGAAACAGTTTTTGGCCCATAACTTTTGAACAGGTATTTTCCCAGACAAGCGGGTAGTGTCATTTTATTTGGGTTCTTAAACACTATAAACCACAAAAATTTTATCTAAATCGTTAGAGCCGTTTTTAAGAAATTTAGATTTTTGTTGTTTTTAGGCCATTTGGGGGTAAAACTACTCAAAAATGAAAAATTTGAAACAAATAAAGATATTCTAGAACTGCACCTACATACCGAATTTCATCAAAATCGGACCGTTGGTATGGTCTGCAGCTCTGTACACATCCTTACAGACACAGACAGACATCACCCAAAAACCACTTTTTTGGGTTCAGGGAGCACCAAAACAAATAATTCCACTAGAAATATTTTTGGGTTTATTGTGCACCAAAACAGATAATTCCACTAAACAATTTTTGGGGTTCAGGGAGCACCAAAACAGATAATTCCACTAAAAATTCAAATTCAAAAATTTGAACGAAAATAATACTTCCCCCATATACTACGTATTTGGGGAAGAAAGTAAAAACAATAATTTAAAACTCAAGTAATATAATACAATTTGATGTTTACCAAGTCGACGGATGCCTATCAAAATGTCTAAAACAGAGAAATAAATTATTTTATAATGTTGAGTAGTAACTTATTTACAGATATAAAAAAAAATAATTCTAACTTTAAAAGACATGACTTAAAAAGGGGAGAATAAATTATTATTATATATTGCATAAATTCAATAATATTGATTTTATAAAAAACTGAATATCCATTATTTAAAAAATCAATAACCTATGATACTAAGATTACAGTCCACATGATGAAAATCATGTTTTATTGTTGAAATTTCATAGGCAAGATGAGCTATGTACAGTGAATCTTATGGGGGGACTTAAGGTTGGAGTGGTCAATGAGCACCGATCATGGTCCCCAGAACACGCTTTGGGATGTCATTAAACATTATAAATATCTGTATATATTGTGTTCCCACTTTAACAGTCATATTTTACGTCTGATTTGGTACACACATTGGTTTTCTAAGTCCCTAAAACGAGTTTGTTAGCCAAAACAATCCAACAACTAGAAGCACGTTTCTTGATAGGAAGTAAAAATTTTTTGAGATTTTTCCTACTAGAATGAAACATTTTTGGGGTTTTATCGAAAACAATAATTATAGGACATTATTCTGCACATTGTTTTTTTAAACGACCTTTTAGCCCACCTGGTTCCCCCAAAATCAATCCAAATGTAAAATACCATAAAAGTAGTTGTGATCCAATGCCGACGACTGGGATTCAAACTCACAAAGCAAAGCAATCTACAAACAGAGTCGTCGATGTACACTAGCCAATCGAGTTTTTCAGCTGCGAGCGGAACAAAGCAGCATAACCCAGGGATGGCGTCTGAGATGCAAAACAAATCCTACTAATATATTTTGTACACTCAGACAGTTTTTCAGCACTTTTGTGAGTAGATCAATTTCCCAACTGGTTGAAACATTTAAACTTAATTTTGGTAATTCGCTCAACTCACGTCAGGGGTGCGTGATCGAACTATTTCAATTAGTAGTGATGGAACTCTTATTAACATGGGCAATGGATTCTCCCTCCTGAAAACAGCAAATCATTAATAGTTGGTGTATTTTTTTCAGATTGCAGCACTAGATATTAAGTTATTATAAAGTATGTCTCAATACGTTCACAGTACTATAAAGCAAAATAACATTTTTATTACAGAGTGAGTTATCTATTCTATGTAAAACATTGTTATTGTTTACTACCCGCCCTTTCATATTTATTGGTTTAAACTATTCTTTCTTTGTCAAGCCTACTTATTTCACCATTTCATTTTATAGATTCAATATAATCCACTGTTTTACTATTCTGAAAGATTAATAAACACCTATGTTTATAAACAAGTAGGTATGCTAACACAACAATTCAATTAGTCTCTGTTTTAATAATAATGTATTCCCTAAATAAGCACAATAGAAATAGAAATGTCCTATCTGTAGATTTTGTTCTAAATATTTTGCCATGTAAGAAATGTCGCTAAAATTGCTTAACATAGTATTCATGATGATATTCACACAATGCATCTTCCTTTCTTATAGCCTGTACTTCTTAAAAGAACTGATTAAATTTGTAAATTTTAAAGAGATAAAATGTTTTTCTGTCATGATTTTCTAAAATGAAATGTGAGTTATATCTTTATGATCTTTGTTTGAAGAAATCAATGGTATTTAGTCCAGCAAATAATTGTAGCAAATAGTCAGAGAAATTGTTTCTTATTGGTAGTGTTATTTTTGGTCAAATTTTATCTTAAAATATCTCAAGCTACTTTTGAAATTTTTGCACCTATTTCTCTTTAATTAAATATTTTATAAACATAATAATAAAGAATATTTTATGTTTTACAAAAATCAACACTTAAGGCTCGGCAGACCCAACCACTATCTTGAAGTTCAACTCCTATATAAGAGCAGTAACAAGATTACTGGAGTAATAATGATCCGAAAATTATTCTGAATATAGAATTTTAAAGGTTGAGACAGTCCGAATGTGGATATAATTCAGGTTTTTAAATTGTTTTGAACTAAATTTGTTCTTTGACTTAACTCAAAATCAAAGTTTGCGATTCTTTTTCTTATTCAATAATACAAATATAAAATGCTCTCCACATTCAAAGTTTAATTATCTTTAAAATAAGAATAATTTGAATAAATTTGGATAATTTATGATGAAAAAAGAGTGTTTAGCCTGCACTCTAGTGGGTATCACATCAACTTATTGCTCGCGGAGAAATACTAGAAAAATAATATATTCGTTAATTTTGAATGTGTAAGAGAAAGCTGTGTTTAACAGCACATACATTGTCACGCATGCGCATTTCAGTATGTTTACAGTCAGGGTTACTCTGTAACCCTCTATTTTCCGCCTTTAAGAAGCTGCCCTACATTTTCTATTGGAAGAATGAAACGCACACAAATTCAATGCTAGTGTACAGCTCTGCGACTTGGAGGGCTAAAGCCAACTCATAAATATTTTTTCACTCCTGCCGAGTCTTATTTTAGATTTTTTGTATATAGCCTTAGAACGAAAGTTTATTTTTACTGGACTATAATATAGTAAATAAAACATTAAACCATTTGTGTACAAAATTCATAGGTCTAAATTTTGGGGTAAATAGTTTTTTTATTTCAAGGGCAATAAATAAGTAAACTCTTTGCCTATATTTTAAGGGATATTTTGTTTACCTCTTGAAATCAAGCGGTAATATTGACAGAATTAAAACTAAGGCCTACGTACTTTTTGAAGGAAAATAGTTTTTACAAGAGTCAACTGCTGCTAATATTGACAAAATAAATCTTAAAATCAATGGCCTCTAATAAAACTGAAATTAACGGTGTACTGTATTGGTTTTATATACTAAACACTAATGATAGACAATTTCTGACAACAATATAGACATATTGTAACTTTATTTTAATAATAGAAAATATGTTTTATTTTTTGAGAGTGAAGATGCTAGATTAATCAAATAGGTAACATGGCTGAATTACAGAATCTTAATTAGCAATTAATTTTATTACAAATATATAATAACTTTAATAACTTGTTTCAATTATTAATCGCAAAACAATCAAATTAACTTTATTTAACTTTTATAAAATGTTATAAGTGGATGTTCATTAGTATTTTCTATTCAATTAAATGGTAAGTAATTTATATTTCAATAGAACTGAATCAGTTCTTTACTTGCCTTTATATTTAATAATTCAAACAAGGTTACACATTTTCCTAAATAAAGTTGATCTTTGTTGCACTTTTATTGTTTGTTGTATGTTTTGAACATGATCTACATGTACTAGTGGCCTTCATGTTAAATGTAAGATTTAGAGTGTTCATTTTAAATCTACCGAAGACATGTGATAAAGCGTGGCAGGAAAACAACCCCTACCACTAATTGTTTGTTGTAATTTTATGTCTTTAACTAAACCGAAGTAAACGCAGGGATAATTTTATAAATGTACCGTACTTGAGTAAAACACATGAATGTCAAAGAAATTATTTCTATAAAGGATTTTAAGCAATAATTTGTAGATTTATATAAATGTAATAGAAAAATAGGTTTGGAAGTATTTTATTTTGGTGTATAATTTTAAGACTCTGTTAAAATTTTGCAGTAAACTAAAAAAATGGTTACAGTGCCATATATTTGTTTACTGAAGTATGGAGTAGAAAATACTGTAAAAATTTCAGCCCTCGTCTTTAACCCTACATTTTATATTTAGCTCCTTGTTTTTTTTAATATTTGTCAATTACTTCACCAACCATATTAAAAAAAATTTGTTTTAATAATGCTAAAATGTTCAAACCCATAACAAAAAAAAAAAAAATATTCATCCAAAGTACCTACTTTAATACCTACAATAAAAAATACAAATAAGTAATACAAAAAATAATAAAACATCTAGCTGCTTTAAAAATAAATTGTGTAAAAATGTTCTTATATTAAAAGAAAAGAATTTTATCGTATTATTATAAGCTTTGTGTATTTTATTAAAAGAATATTCATTATGAATTCACGCTCAGAGCTACATATTGTGAAGTTGTTATCTGTTCAACTAGGACATAATGTTTAGTTTTTTTTTATAACAGTAGTTAGTTGTTCACTATCAAATATATTTGACAAAAATTTTATCTTCCTCGCCGTTCGCACTACAACAATGCAAATGTTCTGAGATAATTCAACAATCGTGGACAACCTACCAATTAAATATGAAAAAAATATACTAATGTCATTAATAGGCCTGAAATTAAACGAAAAAATAATAGAATGGAACTTTAGCAGATATTATTAGGTGGAAATTATTATGCTTAATCTATAATGTGAATGTATTTGAATATTTGGAGGCCATTCGGTCGGCAAATGTTTGAATATTTTATAAATTGTTTTAACAATTTTTGTACATCATCATTCAAATTTGTCGATTTGATAGTGGATTGCTAACTTTTAAGATATCGTTAAATTTTAAAAACTAGGTTAGTATCATCGGTGTAAATATGTGTTTTTTAAAACATTAATAAACAAAGAACGTCTCCTATATTGTATTATTTTGTATTATTTTTCGTATTTTATTTATTACAAAACATTGTATATAGTTTACTAGTTTTTTAAGCGAAATCATGGTTTACGTTGATAAGATTGTATTTTTCCTTTAAAAGAATATCGTCTCGAGTGTACTTTAAATGTGGTATTTTTATGTATTTATTTGTGCAATTTTAGTGCGTTTGGTATTTTTGATCCTTCGAATTCATTTAAACACGATATTGTTTTCTCGATCCTTGTTAATTTGAAACACAAGACAAATTGAAATGTTTCATATTTGTTTTTAGTTTCATATTGTGTATTTAAAACTAATTTGTATAGTACTAGCAACGTTTATTTATAATTTTGTATATTAAATAGAATTTCTATAGTGCTTTGTATAAACGTGATTTTTAACAGCGTTGAATATTTCATATTGATAATGTTTTAAAGATATGTAAACACAATCAGAAAACTAATAATTTATTGTATTTAGGTCATACTGCAATAATGCAGGTGTTTCTTTACATATCTTGGTGTTACGCTTTTATCATACTGTAGTCGTTTGTATCTTGTTAAACATTCCACATTTTGCTCAGTTAGGCAAGTTCACAATTAATTAGTCTGTTAACATTTTGTTCAAGAAATAACAGTATAATAAATTAAATTTTTCATACTTCAATTTGTTGCTTATTTACTTTCAAATTTTCCCAATGTTTCATGATCCTTTTTCAATATTCCTAGATTAACCAAGCTAAACATGGGTTCCGCCAGGAAATTTTGGCAGAGGGCAAGTTGGTATTTCGGTGTTTTAAAATTAAAGTACGTAAATGATATTTTAAGGTATTTATATACAATTATTTGTTTGTTAAAGTGAAAGTAGTTAGCTATAGGGTATTTTTCATTGATTATTTTGTGCACACAGCTGATTTTTCCTGTCACCTTATCCTTGTAAAACAACTTGTTCTATGTTTAATCCCCAGTTCGTCAATGTGCTAGTTAATTAATTACAGTAATTAATTGTGGTTTCAATGGTTCTGGCATCAAATCCATATTGCAGGGGTGAAAATCATGAGACTCCTTTTATAAATTTGTCTTTCCAGTCATAAAACCTACCGCCAAGTTATAGTTGTTTGGTACTGTCAATATCCATAGTATCATTTGCCATAATTTAAATATATACTTTAATTGATATAGAACTGTTCCTAGTAAAGTTCAACTGATTTTAATGTATTTCATTTTTAAGATCTGTGAATAATATGCTTGCAAATTGAAAATATTTTACAAACAAAAGTACATAGTCCAGGATAGCAATGTGTTTCACACTCGAGAACAATGACGTTCGCGAATTAGTGTGAGTGGAAACGGTGTACAGTGCAGCCTGTACCTGTGGTTACCTGTATTTTATTAATCTTGTTTCTATCTAATCGAAGATATAATCCTAATATATTAATAAGAATAATTTAGTTGTAGTATGTAACTAACACATATTTCTTTGTACTCTAAATTCATTTAATATATCACGTAAATTGTTTAACCAATTAGCAGATACAAAACAAAGATAATAACTAGCACAAACCAAATCAAAAATTAGGCTAGGCCGGGCGCGATGGCGGAAGGTCTAGCCACCCCAATAGGCAATGTTTCCGAAATGGAAATTCAGAAAGCAGTAGAATCTATAATACAATCAGAAAATTATCCTAATTGTAGTAATGAGTATACCTCAAATATTCCAGTAACAAATAACACTGTAAGCGATAATGATAATAGTAGAAAACGTGACAATTCACAAATTAATGACTCAAGTCCAGACAGATCACCAATTACAAAAAAAAAAAACAAACCAACTAAAAATTAGATACTATATTAGCAATAATGAATGGCCATATATTGTAATAATACAAAGTAATAAAAAATAAAAAATAAATCCATTCCAAACAGGAACATTTAAAAATATATATAACATAGACTATATAAACCGATCAGGAAAGAACCTAAAAATTACTTGTAACAGCGTCACTGAAGCTATTAATCTAATTAACTTAACTAAACTTCAACAATATGTGGTCTTTATACCGGCCAATAAATTTGAATGCACCAGGGTAGTGTACATTGAACCAAAAATACTTGAAGAAGAAATTCTGGAAGACAGTAAAAGTCTTTATCCAATAATAAATGTCAACAGAATAAAAAATAAGAATAAACAAACAATTAATAAGTACTAATTTTGTTAAAATCACTTTTAATTCAGACAAATTACCCCAAACAATATCATTAAATCGTGTGAGAATGGTAGTAGAACCATTTATAATCCCTGTTAAACAATGCTATACATGCTTTGCATATGGCCATAGGGCTAAACCATCATGTAATAAAGAAAAACTGCGTAGGGAGTGTGGAGACAATTTCCACGACACAAACTGTGAAAATTCTAAACAATGTGTTAATTGCCATGGCCCACATAGCAGCACCAGCAAAATATGCCCAGAATACCAGAGACAAAAAAATATCATGCAAAGAATAAGTTTATATCGAGAAGATTTCGAAGCTAGCATGTTTTTTCCCCATCCAGGGAAAAAGATAAAGACATACCGACAAAAATATAATACCTTCGCCCAAATAGTGAACATCAATAAAAATCCCAGTGTTACCAACAACTAATATAAATAATACTAACTTTAGGCGAAAAAACAAGTCTAATAGATATTCTATTTTAGAATTAGAGGAAGAAAATGAACAAATGGAAGACGGACAAAGACAAGATATTAAGAATATAAAACCATAATCAAACACAAAATGATGAACTCTGTGTGCAAACAAAAATAGGCAAACTACACTAGTAAATAGACAAGAATTAAAAACTTTATTAGAACAAAAAATTCACGAACTTATAGTCTGTATGAAGTAACCTGTCCTCTGGATCCCTCGGCCACCTGAGGCTGGCCCGGGTCAAACCCCAGCCCTCGCTTCCGCCCACAGCTGATTCCTTAATGTGTCTTGTTTCTGAATCCTCACTAACTTTCCTTTCATGATCATAATTTGCAAATTTCCGTCGAATATTTGAAAAGTACATGAAAAAATAAGAAGAATGATACCAAACACATCATAATTTGGTAAAAAAAACCAAACAATATAGGCGCAACAGCCTGTTTGTGTGCGGTAACAATCGAGTTGGTTTTGTGTAACGATATTAAATTCAATGTTGTAAAAAATGTATACATAATAATATTATTAAATAATACAGTATTTAAATATAGTTTATTAGTTATATGTTTTTCAAGCACGCGCAAATGTTTTCGTGATTAATGTATTTTCTGAACATACTGTTAGTATGAAATAAACAGGTTGTGTTATTAATATTTAGCATCGTTATTCTAACCCCCAGAAATTCTTAAACTGTTAATTACTCACTTCACTTCACGGAAACATATTAGCCACTCTGAGTCACACATCCGATAGTCTGATGTCAAAGTGGTGGTACCGTAATGATGTGGAACACAAGCTTTCCCTGTGACATTCGTTGCTTGAAAAACATATAACTAATAAACTATATTTAAATACTGTATTATTTAATAATATTGTTAGGTATACATTTTTGACAACATTGAATTTAATATCGTTACACAAAACCAACTCGATTGTTACCGCACACAAACAGGCTGCGCCTACATTGTTTGATTTGTTTACTAAATTATGTCGTGTTTGGTATCATTCTTCTTATTTTTTCATCTACTT
This sequence comes from Philaenus spumarius, assembly GCA_018207615.1. NCBI lineage: Eukaryota > Metazoa > Arthropoda > Insecta > Hemiptera > Aphrophoridae > Philaenus > Philaenus spumarius. The sequence goes on from JAGFPH010000028.1 coordinate 884,087, forward strand.
TTCAAATATTCGATGGAAATTTGCAAATTATGATCATGAAAAGAAAGTTAATTTCCTAGTGGGGATTCAGAAGCGAGACACATTAAGGAATCAGCTGCTGTCAGAAGCGAGGGCTGGGGTTTGACCCGGGCCAGCCTCAGGTAGCCGAGGGATCCAGAGGACAGGTTACTTCATACAGACTATAGAGCGAAATTTCAAGGGGAAAAATCTGGGGCGTTTACAAAAAGGTATGTCTCTACATGTACATAAATGTTTACCTATTCTGGGATTCTTCAACCACGGTCCACCTTTTCGGATTAGGTAAACCTGATGGATCCCAGGCTAAGAAGATTATACTAAACATCATCACTATAAAATCCTTTCAACCACTCCTTTAGAAAGGTCCCACTTTAACTAACATAACAATGATAGGTAATATAGGAATAAATAGGATACACATATAAATAACAATTAACCTGCTTTAGCAAACCAACATTAACCAATTTAGTAAATGTTATAAACTAGCGTAAAATGAACAAAGGAAAAAATAAAAGATAATACAGAAATTATCAATGAATAAACTAAATAAATAATCAGAGCAGGCTTCATGAACAGATTATAAGCCTGCCTTTTGGCAAACTAGAAAAAAAAGACGTTCGCGAATACTGTCAGAACAGTTTTAACTAATTTGAGGTTAGGAAGATGGTTTGTTATTTTTTGACAGTTGGCGAGAGCAGGATTCAGGCAAACCAACTCTAACTAGTCTAGTGTGACCGTGTTTTGTAAAACAAAGAATGCCAATTAAGTTCGCAAGCAAACTTTTTAGTTAGATTATACGTGCAAATGTTTGAGAATGGAGTACGGATGGACGTAATAGGATAAATAACACTATTACCAATTACAAGCCATGTTCACGGTAATACTTTACTGGAAACACTCATTACTTTTGTGACGATCACAAGGAACTGGACTGAAATACATTATGGACTTTGACTCATGGCATGGTCGTGAACAAAATAAAGTGATGAACTAGGCTGGCAACTGGCAATATGGTGATAGCTAATTGAAAGCCTTATCACTGTATGCAGCGTTCTGAATTCTGAGAATCGTTATCCGCTTCTGCTGACTGTCACTCATAATAACTACATGATTCTTGCTGCTATAATATTTTTGCAAAGTTAAGCAAAGCCGAAAGTAAGCGAGACCATTTCCCGGAAATGATCATATTTTAGAAGTGTTATATACCTCTTATTATGTATTTGTTAAACTTCGTGAGAATAAATTGTGCTATAAATTACTAACCTTATTTTTGCTTTATAGTTTTAAATATATTCTTTTTAAGTTTTTGAGTATTTAAATGCAGCCTATAATATTCATCCCACTAAAAGTAATAATGAATTTCATTTTAATTTGTTAGAATACATAATATATTGAAATTAATTTGTAAATGTATTATTCAGCCACAAAAACTTCATGTAACTTATTTTTGTTCATACAGCTCTGACAGCCAAAGAATAACAAATGAATGTAAGAAATGTAAATGAATAATAGTCAGTCGTGGAATGAACCCTTAAACATCTAACCTAACTTAACATAATAGTCAACTGAAATAATAGCATGACGATACAGCTAGCTGGCTGCAAGGCAGTAATAGGTGACTTAAATAATAGATGACTGTGACCCATAACGGTGTAGAGCGTTACCACAAAGTAGTAGTATTTTCCATTACTAGAATGAAGTGCTAAAGGGGCCTAAGAAATGCATGTTGATTGATGTCATTGTACAGCTTCAGCTGTTTGTTGTATATTCCATTTACGCTGCATAAAAAGTTCTTCATGACCAGAGTGCTAGCGATTTAAGGCAAGACTTCAAACATCAAATGTTTTCCGATTGTATCATTGTCTTATACTTATAGGAACATTGATTACTTAAATTGATTTAGGTGAAATCTAGTATAAATTTAATAACTAAATATTATTTGTTGTTTTAATGGGAGGACTGTGCCTAAAAGCCCTTACGGGCAGCCGCCACTGATGAAGGCCGTTACATCAATAGGTAAAACAATAATAATTCGTACTGAATAAAGACATAAAGAAGACTGTCTTTAATTTTATACCTAAGGGAATTAAAGAGGGTTAAGTTGAATACATGCACTGTATGGAACTTTAAGTGCTTCGAACACAAAACATTATGTAGTACAATACAATACAGTACATACAAGGAAAAAATGAATACAGATACTTAAGAAACAAACACTTCTGATTCATACAGTTGAGGTTTGATTGTAGAGACACTATCGGTCACTACAGTGTTCTGTTTGCTAGGTGTTGCGGACAAGAAGAATTGTGTTATTTGGTATAGTATTTTCCCAACATCTTTCAATTGTTGATGGCTTGACTTTACGCCAAGTATATGCACAGTGGCATTGCCAGAACTAATGTCACCCCCTTCCCTCTCGTAGCATCAGCACTCCGACCTAATAGTTTACACTCCACTCGCTTCTAAATTTATGGGGAATTTTTGTATTACTTTCTCAATATAACAAAAGTGAAAGATACATTTTTTCAGATACATTGAAAGATTGCTTAAATTTTACATAACATTAACTACATTGATACGCTATTAATGTATTATGGCTTAAAATAAAACAGCAAAACAAAGCAGCACCACATTGATAACCTCAATTATGATGGCTGCAGGAACACCAAGCGGATACGATTCACTCCTCTTGAGACACTGACATGATGAATCATGTGCTGTTTATGTCTCCATACTAACTACCAGCACATGCCTGTCTCCCTTCCACTAATCAACTTTATTGTCATCACTTAAACAGTCATAAACCTACTCTGATCTGTATCACGGTAAACCTACCATTTGACTCAAATCCTGTTTATCGTATTAATTTCATGAAATGGTCAATAAACTATAAACTATCTACACAATTTCATTTTATTAACTAGAGGAAACCAATCCCATTGGAACCTTCTATGCACATAATCATATTATCTTTTCTTTATAATATAGGTGTAAGATTAATATTTCGACCACGCAGCTGAAACGCTGACATGAGTTGAGCAAATTTCCAAATTAAGTTTATAGGCCTATGTTTTAGGGTTTCAACCAACAATTTGGGAAATAGGTTTCCTCATGACGGTACTGAATATCTGCCTCTTTGTACGAAATATATTAGTAGAATTTGTTTGTGCCTAAGCCTCCAACTTCAACTCACGCGCTCTTTCGTTACATTTGCAGTGGAAAAACTCGCTTTGCGAGTTTGCACCTCAAACTTATGGCCTTGGTTTATGAGATTCGCTTTGCTCGCAGCGTAAAAACTCACCCGTCGGCCTCGGATGAGAAGATCCCCCAAGGTAAAATCCACCACGTGGCTTTGAACCGGGTACGTTTATGGTATTTTACATTTTGATCGATTTTGGGGGAACAAAGCGAGCTATAAGGTTGCGTAAAAAAACAAATGTGCAGAAAAACAGCCTACATTTATACTTTCAGAAAAAACTCTAAAAGAAATCATTCTCGTAGGAAAAATCTCAAAAAATAGTTACTTCCGGTCAAAAAATGTACTTCTGGTTGTTGAATTATTTTTGCTAACGAACTCGTCTGAGCAACAGACAACCAACATGTTACCAAATCAGACTTAAAATGCAACCGCTAGAGTGCAAAAACATATTTACATAAATATATTCATATATGATTTTTAATGACACCCCGAAACGTGATCTGGGGACCATGATCTGTGCTCATTTGCGACTCCCGACCTTAGGTCTTACCATAAGGGTCACTGCTATAGCTCATTTTTCCTATGGAATTTCGGTAATAATAACTCCAAAGTTAAGATGGTAAATAATGTTAACCCTTTCCACTCGAGTGGCAGCCCCGTACCCTACTAATCCGCACGAACTCCTATGTCGGACGAGCCCCGAACTCGCTATGATAACGTTCTTTGATTGCATTTGAACAGACGTAGTTACTTTGATGACCGCTATTGTTGAAGTTTGAGATGTGCTGCTATCTGCGGAATTTTTTTAGGACCATTTGAGTTCAGTTTCTGAGGTAAATAAATCTTAGAAAATGTAATATTTGCCGTCTTTGGCCGGCCTGTAAACAGCTGTCTGCTCTCGCCGTTGTTTGGTTCCTACTTACTACGCAGTGTTTTAGTGAGCTTACGCATTGTTTAGTTTTGTTGTACTAGGTTATCGTGTGTAATTTCACAGTTTATTTTTGAATATTGTTCTTTTTATAATAATAATGATTGTTGTGAAATAAAATGAACGAAGATGACGGCAGTTTGTTACAAAATGACGTTAGTGGCGACGGAACTTTTGTTTCGAACCTGAATGATTAAAATATTACCAATCAGTTTTGAAAAAGCTTTTCTTACTAGTTTTGATCTACATAATACTGTTGTTAAGCAATATAATAAATAGTTGAGGCAATTTTGTACAAGTTGGTGTCAAAACTAATTGTTTTCATAAAAACTCATTTTTTACAAAAAACTTGTTTTTCAATTATAATTTTTTTATAATTTATTATTGTGTCTAAAACATGTGTAAACCACTTAATTTTGTTTATAATGATATAGACAACAAAAAACAAGCAACAAATATAGGGTCTTCCCATTGAAAATTTTTCCAAAATTCTTGTTTATTCCAGTTTTTTGTTACAAATTTATATTTTTTTCAATAAATAAAAATTAAAAACATATACTTGAAGATAAAATATATGTTTTTTCTCATACCAATCTATACTTTAGTCATAGAAGAAACTACAAAAAAAAAATCAGCCTTTTAGAACTGATAGAAATACTTCTTTTGGAGTAAACATGTTATAGTGCAATATTCGCTCAAAATTAATCCGACCTGATAGCAACACTATACCTTGTTCACCGAGAGTTTAAAGTGAAGCACCTCCCCCTACAATATTTATGGGCTGGGCAGACTGTGTCACACGCGGACCTACAGCAGGGACAAACGTGAACGTTAGGGTGGGCTTGTGAAGAGAATGCTTGTTTACTAAGAACTACTGTGAATCATACGCAGAGCCGCCCGTCCCACACATGATGTTCGTTTTCCTAATTGGCACAAATCCCTAACATCAGCCATTGTAAGGTGGTGCTTCACTTTAAACTCTCGGTGAACAAGGTAAGGTCCCTAGTAATTCGAGTGGAAAGGGTTAAATGTTCAAATCAAATTATTTTGTATATTTTATAACAGCAGTTATAATAAAGGTTAAAAGAACCAGCAAGGCTCAGGTCTACACTTTAATAAAAACCTAACTTAAAGTTAGAAATACAAATAATTGTTTCTAAGTTTGAAATCAGCTGTTAATGGAAATATTGGAGCAAACAGCTGTTTTATCTGTTATTTTATTTAATTGGTTGCTATTGTAATAAATGTAAATATACGTGTTAGTTCGTCAGTGTAGGAATAACCTAAGATTTTTTTCCGACTACATTTACAAATATTGAAATAAAAAATGTTTTTATCGGAATGAATTATAGCTATGTTACTCAGGGATAGTGTAGCTTTTTATTAGTAAAACTATTTTTTCAATCGGTTCAGTAGTTCCAGAGATTATCCCTTACATACAAACAATCAAATTTTACCTCTTTATAATTTTTTAGTATAGATTAATTAAAATGCCAGTAAGCAAACTTTACACCCCTGTGGATGTGGAACCTGGTGCTGGCAGACCCCCTGTATTTGGGAATACACTGTTTCTTCTTTATTCAACAATGACACTCAAAACATACCAATACTAATACACATAAAAATAAATAAACAATCCATGCTAATTAAATCACTGTAAAAAACGTTCCTTAAATACTTAAATTTTTAACAATGATAAGAATGGAGAGTGGGAGTTCATATTTTGACATGAAAAATATGATTCATCACTGGTTTAAATGTACAATCAGGTGCATTGGACTAGTGACGGTGTTGGATTAGAAGGAGTGTGCTAGATTTGTATTTTAAATTTAATAAATAATATGTCTTCTATTTAATAAACTTGCTTCAATATGTTATGTTATTGATTCCTAGAAATAAATTTCATTTAACGATATTTGGGAGGTATAAAGTAGGAATTATTTAATGGAAAGGAAGTTTGTTTAATACACATAAATTATTGTAGTAGTTTTATTAACAATTTTCTTACAATATTTCTGTGCATGAACTGATTTAATATACAATTTTGATACTTTTAGACCATTTATCTGAACAGTTAATGTTCTACACCGTCAAGAGAAGTTGTACGAGAGAATAGCACCACAAACACCCATAGCTGCAGAAGAATCTGTTGCAGAAAATAATTGTAACATGAAATACACAATCGTAAAAACTTGTATGGAAATGGAATGAAGGATTGGGAAGGCATGGAAAAGTATACATATCAACTCCTACAAAAGCGAGTGTGTGTGTACATCAATGGGTAACAAAATAGTATAGCTTATGTGTGAGGTTGTATTATTTGATTTCTTTGTTTATATATAAAACAGCTGCTTTTGTCCATCAGCAATAGCAGGCCTACTTCAACAACTATGTGAACCATTTATTAAGGTAATCTTTACAACTTTTAGGTAAGTTAATTTTATTATTATAGGAATAATAACATACATTAGTACATCTGATTTGGTCTGTCATGTCTGCTTCCTGAAATGTATGGATAGCGCATGCGCAAGCTTGTCTTTGGCTATTAGTCTGAATTATTGCTGTAGAACCATAAAAGTTTTAGCTTCGGTTAATTTACAAATTTGGGCCTCTTGATGATGAAACTCAAGTAAATTTGAAAGTGCACAGTAATATAGTTTTGCCTACTAAATGATTGTATTTGATAATTTGGGGTTAAAATCGTAGATTTAAGTAAGACTATGATTAAAATGTTTGAACTTTTGTTTTGTTTTCCTATATTTATTTTTTGTTCTTTAAGTAAAATGTTGTTTAATGCAACACTTTTTTGCCATGTAATAATAAAAATCTTCATACCTCGAAAAATGTGCGTTCTACTTGACAATTATATTTGGCACATAAATCTGAGCGTGATACTAAAATAGATCTCACAAACTCATAACTAGGACATTATATAAGAATTACATTACATTAAGAATAAAAGAATAGTCTTTTATAGTGTTTTAAGGGTCTTCTATACCTTGCGTAAAACAGCAAAAATATGCACTTCGTATTACCGTGTTTCGGACGCCGTTTTTCAACCTAAAAAGTTGTGAAACATCTTAAATTGTTCTTAAAGGCTTTGTGCTTTTGTCTTATACCTCATAGTTGAAAGAAATCATCGGCAACTCCTTTTAATCAACCGTTTAAATGAGTAAAAAACTATTATTTTTAACGCATTTTTTGGGAGTTTTAAGCAATAATTTCAATATTTTAAGGTAACACGTAAAAAATATAAAGCCTTCTTTATAACTTAAAGTAGTTTCTCAGATTATTAATTTATAAATAGAATCCGAAACACGGTATTACGAATGCATGTTTCAACGATTTTGCGGCTTGAGTCAGGCCTTTTGCATTGAAATCATACTGTACACTCGGGAGTTTTCTTCAAGGTAAAGAAGAGCCTTAACATTCAAATCTTAAAAACGGGGCATTTTTCCATAGTTGTAAATATCATTAAAACTTTGCAATACACCAACCAATAATAATTTATAACCAACACAATCAATATGAAAGTTAATACATGGTTAATATCGGTAGAACACAGAAAAACTTAACCTCGGGAAGGTCGGTGCTGTCTTTTTCCAAAATTAAAATTATACAAAACAATAAATCATGGTTATAAAATGTTGTCCAAAAGAAAGTAAAATTAACACAAATAAAAAAAAAATGATAAAAGGCGAAATGATGAATATTAAAATGAATATAAATAGATATAAGTCTATGAATAGACACAAAGTTCAATAGTTCACACATAACATTATCAGTTATATCGAAATCAAATCTTTACAGTAATAATAGTTTCAGTATTAAAAGTTCAATGAATGAGGTTATACAATATAACTCACCCCCACTTAACGAGTTATAAATACTTAAAATATATTAATTTGATTCTACCTTTTGAAAAACAACTTACTTTATAATATGTCTAAAGTAACTCAAATAATAACTTCTTGTTAGTGAACAAAAGTGGGTTTATTTAACACACCTTTACTGTGATAGCTTTTCTAGAGCACGTATTACAAAATTAATAATTATAGTATCTTATACTTTGTGATCAATTATGACTCTTTACTCTCGAGTCTTCGGATTCTGGCTTTTATTAAATATACAAATTCTTTAGCAACTTAAATTTAACAAACAAGATAAATAGTACAATTGTTATATAGGCTACTTGTTATTACAACACAGACATATATAATCACTAAGAGAAATGTTTATACGGTTATTATATTGTTCAAGGTAATTTGAAATATTAAAAATTGATTGAAAACGTTTAAATTGAATTTCAAGTCTGTTTAAAAGTTTATGTTTACCATTACCTATATTGGCTTCAATTGAACTTGGTTAGTTCATATTATTTTTATAGATATTCAAATATTTTGTATCTTCCAAATATTACTGTTTTAGATTGTTCCTTTACGTTTAAAATATTTGGACAAAGAAATAAATGGTCTGTACGTCTTGAGGTGTACTTTTAAACTGTTAAAATTTTTGCTCCATCTTCAACAATCCTGGGCTACTATAGGTCACAGCCCTATAGTTGTAAGTTTGCTATGATTTATTTCCCTTCAGGCATTGAGTTTGTATAGATATTATTATTTTGACGATAATTTTAATAATATATTGCCACTTCTTTGGATATTATAAGATTTTATGCATATTGAATGTTTAAAACTGTTTTAAAATTTATCCCAAATTATAAATATTCACTTTATATCGAATTTTCCAAAACCATCATTATTTAAACATGGATGCACTCGGTCCCTAGATATAACAGCTATACACTGTTTGTCAATCGATCCGGCACCATCTTAACACCTGTACAAGTTTTGTTTTTAATAATTATTAACCCTATTTACATAGTATCCATTTTTTCCTTATAATTCTAAACATACAATATTGATTTTATTTTAATATAAATAATGATCTAAACATGAATTATTTACATACAAGAATAGTGAAAAGTTATTAGTTTAACCTTTTTAGGCTATATCACCAACACATACTAGTTTCTAAATGTTATGTTCTATAAAATTAAACAAATAACAAGGTAAGTTAAATTTAAAAGCAAGGTAAGTTTAGATCTAATTTAGTTGTTTAATATTCTATGATTACAAGGTTATTTTAATTTCCAAAATGATAGTCTCTGTTATGTAAATTTTGAGCTTATTTGATAATTCTGTGAATTTTACTGTTCCCTGTTCTTTTAAAATAAAAACCAGAATCTTATATCTCAATATATGTACAGAAATCATCCCTTGATGACTATTTATGGCGTAAAATGTTACAACAAATTGGATTAATCTCACCAAATAGGAGACTTCTGATTTCTTATTTTATAGAACGTTCATTGCCAATTATTAATTTAAAAAAAAAACACTTTGCTATTTCTTAGCGATTCTATAGTTAATTCGTTCTTATTTAATATGGTTCTGCACGATCAAATATAATCTTTTTTAGTCCATAGGTTCTTCAAGAAAGTCCCAAAATTAGGCTCTCTTTGTTAAGTTGGAAAATTTCTTTTTTAGTTTCTGCCTTTCTTCTTTTCTTCTCCCATATGATTATGTGTGTGTATATGTATTTAAAAGAACGAAATGTTACTGATTAAAGTTTTTTATATTTCTTTAAACTTTTCTTGGACTACGTTATTAGTATTGTAAAACAGAGTTAATTAAATAAAATATTTGAATAATTCCTCATTACGACTGATGTTACAATTTTTATTTTATACTCGTTTTTTAAAAGTTAATGACTTGTAGCTTTACATCGCAGCTGAGTGAGCAGACCAATCATAAACGTTATAACTGTATGCGGTTATAACTGTTGGGCAGTTCCGTATTACGCAAAATGAATGAGTCCGACATGTTTGTCAGTTTTACTTATTTAAATGACAGTTTATACTTCTAATGGCTTATCGTTACCTTTACTATGTTTTTTCCAAAGAATTTTGCATGTAGAAAAATCCGTTCTTCCTATAAGCCATATTTATTTTCCTATTTGAATTTTGATTCTTATTGTCTTCCGAATTATTATCGTTTGTAGTTTGACAGAATGTCTACAATAGGCTTATTCGTTCCTTTTAGTTAATTAATTTTCTTTCGCTTATTTCTTTGATATATTTTGAACTGTCACAACAGTTTAGCAAGCGAACGAAGTTACTAGTTTTTTAAGTATATCATCTCACAGGCCAAGTTCAATATTAAATTGTAAAGATTTGTAGTTAGTTAGTTTAGTATTTAGTTATACAAATACAAACATTGTATTAAACCAAATTGTTTAGAAGATTAGTACATTTCGCAACATATGGCAGTCGACCAGTAATTCTAAAGTACGTTTGCTGTGTTACTAAATACTATTTGTAAATATTCTACTTTATGAATTAATATAGAATCTGTTTCACTTACCACATAAAATACTACAAATACTCTGGCTAAAGGGTATCTCCGCAGGAAAACACCAGTCCTAATACTAACTGCATCTAAGGACGAATAGGCTCTCTTCACTCTTCGAGTAACTCCTGTGTCAAAAGGACTTTCAATGAGGAAGCTGGGTACTTGTGCTTTAGCTGTAATAAAATACAGATCAAACGTTAATATCTTCCACACAGATAGGCTGCCATGGTGACTTTACTTGTGGTCTGAAGCCTTGACACATAAATAAAATCATAACATATTATAATATTTAGATATTCAAATCAATTTAGATTAATTAGGGCTCACTTTCAAACAAAACCCCTTTAATGATACAAAATTCTTTGAGACTCAATTAAGTTGTTTTATGAAAACCTAAGAGAGAGCTAAGGAAGTTTTTGAGACTTTAAGGAGACATTAAATTGGATAAATAGCATCAGGAATTCTGAATGCCGGTTAAAAATAATAAAACTATTCAATTTCTTGAATTTTTGGTAACTTTTGAGCGACCTAAAATTAAAATTTAGGGACTATTTTCTACCAATAAGTATTTACACATTTAAATAAATAGGGCCTATATGTGTTACCAAAAACTAAACAAAAAATAAAAATAAAGTAATTATAATTTTACTGGTTGGATACTTAATAAGAAATAAACGGTACCAGATAACTGCCACATACTTTCTCCCAGTTGAAACTTTATACCTTCCCAAGAGTAGCATAGGATGGTTATTTTCCTTTTTGGCCAAAAACCACCAAAAATAAGTTATTATTATTATTATTATTACCTAAACGAGAATTTTTAGAAAGATGCGGTTTTTTGCATAAGGTAGGGTACATTAAGGGCTACAAAAAAGCAAAATTTTATCAAAATCGTTAGAGCAGTTTTTGAGAAATTTTAATTTTTCTCGTTTTTTGGCCATTTTGGGGGGGTAAAACCCCTTAACCCTGCAACTGTCAGACTACTCAATTTGAGTGGTCGTGAGGGCGTGGCACGTGAAAACGATCAATTTTGACAACTATACTTGTAATGAATATTTCACCCACTAAAAATTATTCAATCACAAAAAGTCAAAAATTGTTGGAAAGTTAATGATCTAAACTTTAATTTTTGTATTTACAAGTTTTTTCTAAAACGTATATTTACATACGTAATCATCGTTGCAGTTTATTAGTTTTCTTCAACAAACTCGGCGCCCGTCAATTCACCAGTTTTCGTCACAAAACACGACGAAATAACGCATCTTTCCTCTCTCTCTAAACCCCGCCCACTACTTCTTCTAAAGTAAAATTAGATATCGTTGGATTCTTCACAATTTCCTCTATCTAATACTGCCATCCAATCAAAAATCGGACAAATAGTTCAACAATTGTAGGTCGTTTTGTAGACCCTTGCAATTGGTCAGTTTTCCAACCAATAAACAGCGTTATATATTACACGTGATATCTGTGTGAAAACAATAGTTTTTTAGAGATATTTTGGTATCTTTGTAAACTTAATGCTTCAAGCTAACTTTTCCTGTAAACCAAATACGCTTTATTTGAACAGTTAATTGTGTAGGGCCATGGGAAAGTGACTGCTAATACGGTCTCATCTAAGGTTTGAAATCGAGCTCTAACGGCTTTTTATAACATGGGTAGACATAGGAGTTTGCGCACGCATCGTGATAGCTTGAACGGGCGAGGAGATTTCTACATTTTTTCTCTCTTTTGTTATTCAAATAATTCTAAGTCAAACACTTTTAGGAAAAGATAATTTATAAGTATACGGTTCAATTCTTTGATTTATTCTCTACACTTTGTTATAATAATGTTTCATTTTTGGGTAAAGCAAATAATCTTAAATTACGTTTGAAACTAGGCCAACTTTTGTTAGAAGTCGTGTAGATGGAACATAAAAACTGGTGTTTTCAAAATAAGAAATTTGAAATTGATAAATGTTTTTATACAGTTCTATTTAGAACTAAATTATGAAACTTTTTTACGCTTACGAAAAAATTACAAAAAATGTTTACTACTTGTTAGATAGGCCTAAAGTTGAACATTTTCCTTTCATTACTGAACATTTTTTGTTTCTTGAGCTAATAACTTTTACAATTTTACATCAATAAATTTTTTAATTGCATGTAGGAATTCTTTGAACCTTTCTCTACAAAAAAGGTACAGAACACTTTTGGATTGGTATACAATTACTATATTTCGCGAATTTTTGAAAATATGCTTGCACACGCACCGAAGTGACTTGGTGTTGCAAAACATTAACATGGACAGTTGTAGGGTTAAAAATCAAAAATTTGAAAAAATAAAAAAACGCCTGGAGATATTCCAGAACTACACCTACATACCAAATTTTATCAAAATCGGACCGTTGGTATGGTCTCCAGCTCTGTACACATCCTAACAGACACACGGACAGACATCACCAAAAAACCTCTTTTTTGGGTTCAGGGAGCATCAAAACAAATAATTCCACTAAAAATATTTTTGGGTTCAGGGAGCACCAACAAAGATAATTCCACTAAACAATTTTTTGGGGTTCAGGGAGCACCAAAACAGATAATTCCACTAAATATTCAAATTAGAAAATTTGGACGAAAACAATACTTTCTCCAAATACTACGTATAGGGGGGAGAAAGTAAAAAGCATTGTATGAGTATCCAAGTCACTATTGATAATAATATTTTTACCTTTTTGATTCCGTCTTGTGACTTCGTCTGCGTTTCTTATATAAGACACGTTTCAAAAACTATGTTTCATTATCAGATTAATAAATTAACAGTTCACATCAGAAAAACACAACAACATGCAACTCACGACATATAACACATTTAAATTGTCCGATGGACATCTACTATGGCGGGCGGTCGAACGACGAGTTATATATGTTGTGTCGTGAGTTGCATGTTGATGTGTTTTTGTGGTGTGAACTGTTAATTTCTTAATCTGATGATGAAACATAGTTTTTGAAACGTGTCATATATAAGAAATGCAGACGAAGTCACAAGACGGAAACAAAAAGGTAAAAATATTACTTAATAAGACGTTAATTTCATGTTATTATTAATATCATGGTTATTATTAATCCTACACCTTTATTATAGAGAATAAATAACATGATTATGAGTATAGAAGGTTCCAACGGGATTGGCATGCGGAGCACGCAGGGGTTTCCCGTAGTTATTGATAAGCATATCCGGTTGCTCTAGATCATTAACATAACAATACAGTAGTACAACTATTTAAATATTTACCATCATCAGTATCGTTAGCACTAATGTGTCTCTGCTGGCCTTGATTGAGTTTTGTTATGTGTTGTCTGTGTTTGAGCTGAAACAAAAATAAAAAATTAATAGACTATCTTTAGTTCTTAAGTTACTCTACTTTATAAATGTATTAACTTCCTGTATCTCAGCAATTTATTTATTTGGTACAGAAATATTTTAATTTTCCCAACTCTTTTGGAATTGAACTTTTAACTTACCAACGTAGACACTTGACAACAATTATTATATTTTCTATTCAAACACAACGTTGTATCTATAAAATCCTAATTTCTTAACTTAAAAGTAACTGGTATTAGTTTTTAGAAACTCTTTGAATAAAACGTTTTACTAAAATATTCACAGTTTGAAGTATATTCTCAAATTTCCCAACTTTTTAAGTTTTCAAATTATTGGGGGGAGTAACACCCACTCCCCCCATGGCAACGTCTCTGCCTAAAAACATAAATATTAACTTACAAAAGGTACCTAACTTACTTATAAAACCTACCCCTAAATTGAAAACCCTATAGCAACACTCTTCTGTATGGTACTTTTTTTACATGAATATTTTGAATTATAATCTTTATTGAACCACAGTGAAACATGTATTTTTAGTCAAAATTAATATCGATTCCATTAAAGGCCTTATAAAGATAGTTTTGTATGACATTGCCTAAAAGACTGGCCATTAAACAACTTTTCTTCTTTATAATATAAAATAGGTTATCATTCAAATATAATTTATAATACCTCTAGTTCTTCAATATGGAAACGCAATTCATTCCTCTCGGTTGTCACAGCTTCTAGAGCTGTTTGTTTCTGTACCAAAGTTTTAGTCAGAGAACTTAAACGCACTTCCAATTCTTCAGGAAGTAATGGAGGCGAAGCAGGCCGTTGCGTTAGTTGAGTGCGAAGACGTGTCAACTCGCTTTCACGATCTCGAAGTCGCAAATTCAGCTGAGAACACTGTCTGTTCAATTCTTCACGTATTGAATGAAGTTCCTAAAGCATGAGAAATCCATAGGTAAATATAATCCATGATTTATAGGTCGCAAGAAAAGTTTTAAAATAGTAAGGCTTATAATTTTAGTATAAAATTATTGAGAGGAGCAAAAGTAAACTGTCAAGCAAACAAAATTTTAAAATCTTGCCCAGATATACATATAATGTTTTAGTTTGTCTTTGCATTTTGTCAATAGGTCAGGTGCTTATCTGCTAATACATTTTCTAAATGGATGTAGGCTTACACCCAGTAATAGGCCTATGTTGTCGAACTATAATGACAACATGTGTCATTTATACATTATTACCTCATTCCTTGTTTTACAATCTTCCTCAGCTATCTGTCTGCATCTTGTTTGTTGAGCCAGAGATTCATGCAACTTGTTTTGTTTTAACAAAGCTTCTTCCCTCACTATATCTAATGTCCTTTCTACTTCTGCCAAACGGTTCCTAGCGGCGTCGTACTGTTCGCACACCTTTTGGTTTTCCTCTACCATGGCTATTCTTTCCTCTCTAGCACATAAATTATAAAATTACAAAAGTTTGAATATGGATTATTTATTTTATACACATTAATTAAATGTTATTATTTATGGATTTATCTATTTTAAATTGATATTTTTGTGAATTTCATTTATTATTTTAGCTACAATGAGTAACGGTCCACTTTTATCACCATATCCACACCAAAGATATACTAGACTGTATTATAGACTTTCTATTATATACAAGCAAATGTAAAAAGATTTTTGTATCTGATTCATCATGAAACTAAATAATGATTGTTAAATAAAAACCAACATTTCCTTCATGTAAATATTTATAAGCAGTAATATTTATAATTTTGCTTAAATAAATAATATATCTCTAATTTATAAGAATTGAATTGACTTTATCTATAGTCAAAAAGTTAATAAATTTAAAATTATATTATATTGCAACATATATGCTACTAATTATTTTGTCATAATTTATCAAATTGTATAGTTATTATGCGTTCTCTGATAATAACGAGGGTTGCGTAAAAAATAGAATGGCTGACATGAAGGCCTACTGTAAATTATATTTTTAAATTTAAGTCATTTGAATTATTATAAGTTCTATACAAAGTGTCATTTTTACCTACTCTATGTAAAAATACTATTTTATTAAGATATCAAAAAATTTATCCGCCATCTTGGATTCACCATTTTGAATGTAATTTTGTTTTTTTAAATAGGAAGGTGGTCATGTGATAAATCATTTCAATGTAGAATTTCAAGAAAAAACCAACGGTGAAATTTGCACATCTATATTTTTAACCAATTAAAAATGGCGGCCAAAAAACAACAAAATTGTGTTTTCCGATTTTGTCCCATTTTGCTGTACTATTTTTGTTTTAATATTAATTATTATTCTTTTTGGATTCAGAATTAAATAAGCTTTCAAAATGGCTGTAACTCAAAAATTTTAAATACTCCCAAATATCGTCGCATGGCAAGAACGGAGCGTCGCATGGTAACCACTCAAAATCGAGAAAAGAGAAGAAAGTATGCGCTAAAAGAAAAACTAACTCACTAAAATAACAAATGCCCAAAAGAAAAGTTATTAAGAAAGAATGGAGAAAAATAGACAGAAAGTCAAGATGCAAGATGTGACGTCACGGCCCTACGAGCAAGAAAAAGTGAAAAGGGAAGCTAAGGTACCAACGTCCAGAAGAAAAAAGTATAAACTTTACAATCAATTAACATGGAAATCATCGGGCTAACAATTGAGTGAAATGAGAACGCGGACCACGCCTAGTTAGTTCTGAAAGGGTTATATAAAGAGATGTAAAGGGCTCCTGGGGATGATTCTTAATATTGGAATATTTCTGCGATGTAAAGAGTAACTTACGCTGCTACGTTAGAAATGTTATAGTCGACTTAGTACATTTTAGCGACATACAAGTACTACGGAAAATGTTACAGTGTTAAATATTTTCAACTTAACATACAACAAATATTATGACAGTGAAACGCTTTGTTACGCTACTAGAAGAAGATTTTAGGAGAGTTTAAGGTTACCAGAATTAATTAATCTGTATTCTGATAACGAATGAACCACCAAATGGAACAAACCAAGGAGCATAAGAAGACCACATGGACCATTCTCGTCAATGAACAGAACAACAGGGAGGCAGTAACCAACTACAATCAATCTGCAGCGACACCGAAAGACGCCAGACCTCAGAGCCAAAATCTTACAGAAGCAAGCACGACACCACCCGCCAAATCGGGAAATCAAGGAGTCATCTGTAAGGCAGTTCCGAGTCCAGCGCCGCAGAAACAAAAGGTCTATCAGATCAAAAAATTATGTTGTTTCCCTTTTTTAAATTGCCTGTGTTAAATTCAGTAAATTTATGGATACTGGGTTGAGATACTTTTATTGGTCAGGTTCTTATGTCTTGTTTAAATTGCACATAAAATAATATATTATTAAATTAGAATCAAGGTTGAACAAAATTAAAATCATTTTAAAAGAATTAAATAAATTTCATAAAGGTAAAGTTGTATTAACTAAATTTATAACAAGAAGTTATAAATTAATTAACAAGGTAATAAAAAATAAATGGTTCTGCTTAAATTTAAAAAGTAAATATTTTGTTAGAGACTGAAAATTTATTTTGTTTTGTAGTGGGAAGGAATCCACAGAGATGTTTTATTTTAATATTGTAAATAAATTTTATATTAATATAGAATTTCAAATAGAATTATTAACTTACCTTATTACTGATATATCCTCATTCTTAATGTTTCCGATATTATAATAGATTATGAAAAGTGTTTAATCATAAGATTTTTAAGAAGCACAAATAAGAGACATCGGCATATTCATGCCCCATTACGTGTTTTTGTGTTAATGTTTGTGGAGTGTTTGTGTATAATTTACAGTTTTTTGAAGAGCATTAAACAAATGCAAATCATTTTAAAAATTTGTTTATAAACGGTTTGAAAATGCCTGAAAAAATAGGCAAAACGTACGTCACCGTATAGAAAGTGATCAAAACAGGACTGCGAGCAGTACAAGGAATTAAGGTTTTTATGTAAATATATCCAGTCCAGTAAGGAAAAAAAAAAAATTATAAAAAGTGTTTAATCACTAATAAAAAGATTTTTAAGAAGCAAAAATAAGAGACAGATTATATGGTCAGTTCCAGAGTATTCACGTCTCAGAGATTCACAAATAATAATTACTGAGCTGAGCATATTATAGATTAACTGTAAAGTGAAAAACTGGAAGCATTTTATAAATTATTAACTGTTAGGGTGATTATAAACATAGTCATCCTAACCAGAGATTTATCGCCTAGTTCTTCCAGGAGGTGGTATTATCTCATTACCTTGTATGAAAACTAGTATAGTATATAAATTCAAATTAAAAATAATTACAAATTTGACGTTCACAAGAGAATGATCAGTAAAAAAATTTAGTGTAAGATGCAAAGTTGCCGAGTCTAAAGTGGGCTCAAACACAATAAGCTAGTTTTCGTTACAATTCATTGTATTTCATCCTAAAACGTTACGAAATAACTTAATTTTCGTCCCTTCCTGCAGCCCGCCCATTTTTTCTGAGATATCTATATCTATATATTAATAGGCAAGCACAAAACTTGTCGTCCTTTTTTCTCAGCTTGTGTGCATCGTAGGAGAAATTCGCGCATACTGTTAGAAAGGTAGTGTCCTGTAGATGAGCAGAATCCCATTATAATTTACATCGGTCCTCAGGGATACGCCCCAGTGGCCCTCAAAGTTTCAATGTTAATCTTATGGAAGGTCAATCTTAAGGAAGAAGAAGAAAGATTTCTTTTGATTTTATCAGGGGCACAAAAAACAGCTGTTCGTATGAAAAGCTTAAAACAGCTGATTTTGATCAACAGCTGATTTTCATCAACAACTGATTTGGATCAAAAACTGAATATAATATTATTCTTAAGTAACATAAACACCATTTGCAATTCAATAACTTAAGTCAAAAGAATGAAATTTGATAACTACCCTTAAAATTAAATTAAGCAATAGCGAAGCATTGCCGGGTCCACTAGTACTGATGGATGCATCACACTTTCCCCTATCCAATCACTGCCATCCAATCAAAAATCAGACAAATACTTCTGAAGTTGTGGAGCTTTTTGTAGACCCTTGCAATTGGTCAGTTTTCCAACCAATAAACAGCCTTACTTATTACACGTGATATCTGTGTGATCACAGTGTATTTTTAGACATATTTTGATATGTTTTAAAGAGAATGCTTCAAGCTAACATTTCCTGTAAACCAAATATGTTTTGTTTGAACGGTTTGTTGGGTAGGGCCATGGGAAAATCACTGTTATGACGTTCTCATCTGAAGGTTCAAATTCAAACGTAACGTCTTTTTGTAACATGCGAAGAATAGCACGCGCCGTTGTATTGGAAGCATCAGTGGGAAGTTTCTATATTTGTTCTCACTTTTGTTATTCAAATAATTCTAAGTCAAACACTTTTATGAAAAGATAATTTACAAGTATACAGTTCAATACTTTCATTTATTCTCTACACTTTGTTATAACAATATTTCATTTTTGGGCAAATCATATATTCCTAAATTACGTTTCAAACTTGGCATAGTTTTGATAGCAGTCTTGTAGTAGGAACATAAAAACTGATTTTAAATTGATAAATGTTTTTATACAGTTCTATTAAGAACTAAATTACGAAATTTTTTTACGCTATGAAAAAATTACAAAAAATGTTTACTACTTGTCTTGTTATGTAGGCCTAAAGTTTAACTTTTTCATTTCGTTACTGAACATTTTTGTTTCTTGAACTAATAACTTTTACAATTTTACATCAATAAATTTTTTAATTGCATATATTTTTTGAACCTTTCTCTACAAAAAAGGTATAGAACACTTTTGGATTGGTATACAATTACTATATTTGGCGAATTTTAGAAAATATGCTTGCACACTCACCGAAATGGCTTGGCATTGCAAAAAATTAGCATGGACAGTTCTAGGGTTAAAAAGGATGTCACAAATTTGTTATTTCCCATGAGATTAACATTAAGCTAATTAGCGACAAGAACACATATTTTTTTAAGATCACATATTAGCTGAATTTATTAAAGAAGAAAAATATTTGCTACCACAGCAAACATAATAACATAGTCGGAAACGACGGAAACTTAAACAAAATGGCTGCTTTTGTATCTTCAGCTGTTGTTAGTGTTAACTTATGAAACAAAAGTCTAATTACATGTTCATAAAAACAAATTGCTTGAATGATATTAATTAGATTTTTTCATAACTTACCGAAAACATGAATTAATTAAATTTAAAGTCGGGACCTTCAAGAATGTAGGCAGACAATGGCCTGCTAAAAAAAGAATTAGGAAAGTACGCAAAAATATCATCTAGTTAAGTTACTCATTAATTTTATATTGGGTAGATTTACGGTACTACAATTTCTACAAATAATTTTTTGGGTTTATTACTATTTTCAAAATAGTTAAACCTGAGAATAAAAAATTCCTATTCAGAAATTGTCTTATATAAATGATTTTGTTATAACTTTACGACGTTATAAGATTATAACATAATTCTACAAATAAATACATGTAAAGTAAATATTTAAATCTATATTAATGATTGAAACTTATGAAATTCATTGTTTTTAACTAAATATGTATTAATAGCTATTTAAACTAGGTACTTATTTTAATGCTCATACTATGGAAACGGAAACACATCAAAGAATTAATTTTCAGGAAATTAACTACATCAGACGTAACCATCCACGCACAGTCAGTCATACCACCCATTTACTCAAAAAATGGCGGCTTATAACTGTTTTGTAAATCGACACATTTCCATACCAATGGGCGAAATACATTAGTAGAGTCCCCAGCAGTCTGGCGCCAAAAGTGGTGGGGGAAGGTCATTGACCTTGGGCCACGCCCCCTTTTTTTGGGTGTTTTTTGGGTCTTTTTGGTTCCTAACCCAAGCCACGCCCCCTTTTTTTGGGTCTTTTTGGTTCCTAACCCAAGCCACGCCCCCTTTTTTTTGGTTCCTAACCTAAGCCATTTTTTGGGAATTTTGGATTTTGGGGTTTTTTTTTTGGGGGGTACTAACCTAACATTTTTGGATTTTGGGTTTTTTTTTGGTGGTCCTAACATTTTTTGGAATTTTTGGATTTTTGAAGATTTTTGATTTTTGGAAATTTTGGGGATTTTGGATTTTTAAAGATTTTGGGGAATTTTGAGCCGCCATCTTTTTTTTTTTGGCAGCCATCTTGTTTTGTAATAATTAATATTTAATTTAATTTAATTTTTTGCTTTGAAAAAAGTTTGGGTGTCGCCGAGAGTCGAACCGGGTATCACCATGACCCGAGTCCGCAGCGCTAGCGGTTAAGCCAGGCCGACTCTGTTGAGAATGTACTGTTTTGTGAGGTATATAAGTTTACCATCCGTCAGCAACCTTGCATCAGGTGCACGGTGTTATAGTGTCGTTGGGATATAGTATAAATTGTATTATAACACCCCGAACATTACCGATCGTTCCCGAATCCGACCGAAGGTCACTTAGAGAAATTATTAGCTTTAAATTGTTATAGTGATGTCGGGATATAGTATAAAGTGCATTATATAAACCCCGAACACTACCGAGGGGGCCCGAGTAAACCCGAATCGGACTTAGTCAAAATAAAGACTTGCAAACCGTAATTAACCGAACGTAAGGTTCTGCCGGAACCCCCGAAATTCGTACTTAAGCTAAATAAAGCTTAGACTAACCATAGGCGTTGCCGCAACCCCTTGTAATATATTTCTACCGGTCTTACCCGAACCAAAACTACGGACTTGACCGAGCTTAGGCTTCGCTGTACCCCGAATTATTTTTATAAAATGTGTTATAACGTATGGAAATCCGAGATAACCCGAACGTAAGGTTCTGTCCGAGTTCAATCGAAGGGGACTTAGCCGAAATAAAACTTTGGCTAAAATTAGGCTCTCCCACATCCTTGCAAACCGTACTTAGGCGAAATAAAGCTTAGGCTGACCATAGGCGTTGCCGCACCCCTTTGTAATATATTTCTACCGGTCTTACCCGAACCAAAACGATGGACTTGACCGAGCTTAGGCTTCGCTGTACCCCGAATTATTTTTATAAATTGTGTTATAGCGTATGGAAAACCGAGATAACCCGAACGTAAGGTTCTGTCCGAGTTCAACCGAAGGGGACTTAGCCGAAATAAAATTTTGACTAAAATTAGGCTCTGCCGCATCCTTGCAAACCGCACTTAGGCTGACCATAGGCGCTCCCGCACCCCGTGCGTATAATATACACTGTTTCTACCGGTCTTACCCGAACAAAAACGTCGGACTTGACCGAGCTTAGGCTTCGTTGTACCCCTGAATTATTTTTATAAAATGTGTTATATTGTACGGAAAACCAAGCTAACCCAAACGTAAGGCTCAGCCCGAGTCCAATCCGAACTTAGTAAAAATTAAAATTTTGGCTAACATTAGGCTCGGCCGTAACCCATGCGTATGATATACGTAATTACATACCTGACCAAAATGTAACGTAATGTTTCTAAAAAGTCAAACAAGTTCTGTTGTATTCGGTCTAACTCAACCCCCGGGGTCACCCCTCCCCCAAATTTTGCAACAAAATTTCGAAAAAACGGAAATGTTAATGTTTTTAACGGAGGCTTAAGTGCAAACGAATTCTAAAATATATTTCGTACACGCAGGCAGCTATTCAGCACCGTCGTGATTAGAGCTATTTCCCCGCAACGGAATTTCTCCGCAATGGTTATTAATATAAAATTCGCTCAACTAACCGATCTTTTCCGAACGTAAGGCTCTGCCACATCCCATGCTTATGATATAACTGTTTCTACCGGGCTTTTCGTAACATAAGGCTCTGCCGCAACTCTTACAAACCGTAACTAACCGAAATAAAACTTTAGCTAACCTAATCTTAGGCTCTGCCGCACCCTTGTGTATAATATACGTAATTACATAACCAAACGTAACCAAATCCGCCTGTATTACTTAACGTTAAAACTTTCTCTATCTAAAATTTGTTTCAATATAAAGTCTCCATATGTTTGTCGGTAGACACGGTAGCTTAATAAAACAATCACGGCTTTAGCTTTTACATTAAAATT
Organism: Philaenus spumarius; assembly: GCA_018207615.1. Lineage (NCBI taxonomy): Eukaryota > Metazoa > Arthropoda > Insecta > Hemiptera > Aphrophoridae > Philaenus > Philaenus spumarius. The sequence goes on from JAGFPH010000028.1 coordinate 907,100, forward strand.
ATCAATAATTACTTGCGTTTCTTTTTACTCGATACTTTAACACTTCTACGACCTTAGACTATGCCGCACCCTTGATTTACATCAAAACTTTCAATAATAATTTTCTTTTCTAAATCATTTACTAGCACGATTATACTTAACGACTTTCCCCGAATTGTGTTGAACCAGCATTCTGGACTTGCTAACTGACTAACATTTCTGTACATTGTTATAAAATCGACACCCCAGCTATATGCTGACCAGACATTCCAATAGTTAGCAAATGTAATGTAAATCTTTTACAAATTTGGTGGCCCAGACCTATCCGATCTTTTCCGAACTAAAAACTTAGGCTTCGCTGTACTCGTGACTGTTTATACTGTACAAACCCCGCATAGATTGTACTTTGAGGTTATGTTACATCTTCAATTATTATTATAATTACTTGCCCGAACGTAAGGCTCTCCTGAGTCCAGCCGAACAACACTTAGCCGAACTAAAAATTTGGCTAACCTAACCTTAGGCTCTGCCACACCCTTGTGTATGATATACGTAATTACATAACCAAACTTAAGATGTAGACTTACACATTCCAAACGAATCAGCAAAAATTTATGTTAGCATGTGTAACAATGCCGAGTCGGCAGAATTGTATCCGTTGTACTGTCTAATGAATTCGCTGATTCTCTACCAGAACGCGCTACCATCGGACGGGTTAATATTTCTCTACCAGAATGCGCTGGCGTCAAAACCTTGTAAGAAATAAATTACATTTAAATTCAGTTTTATTATTTCCCCATATTTACCATGGCTGCTATTAATTGCTAGTTTTCAATACACAATGTTGTGCAATAGCCTCTAACACTATTGTACTAAAATCTCGTTACACAGCGTTAACCCAGGAGTCAAGGCGGTCACTGACCCCTAGACATGTACAAAATCCTTGTCACTCTTTTCCAAACACTTTTTTTCTTGTTCACATTAAAATGACAATTTTATAACAGTTACAGTAAAGAAATGGTTATAGGAATGACTCATTAAAACAACTTTGTTACACAAATACAGTTTATTATTAATAATTCCCTCTCATTACAACACTAATATTTTAAAGTATTTACAGTAATAACGGCTATTAGAATACAATATACATTGGATATAAATAAAAATACAATGTTTTGGCCATTCGCCCTGCCAATAATTTCGGTGTTTACAGTCCGTGTTGTTCTTTTAACTTAAGAAGAGAATCGTAATAATATTTAGCACTTTTTAAGGCGCACTTACTGTCGTATTGAAAGTGCTGAGGTAATATACAATTAACCTCTGTACAGTGCGAGTATCTTTCCATCTCTGGTAATTCTTCCACGTGTGGCAGAAGCTTTCTCAAAAACTGAGCTTTTTCCAATCCTTTTGTGAAAATTATGGAAAAAGGTTTGCAAAGTTTTGATGTAAATCAAGGGTGCGGCATAGTCTAAGGTCGTAGAAGTGTTAAAGTATCGAGTAAAAAGAAAAGCGTTATAAAACATGTTATTAATAACTAATCGAATAAGCGGTACACAACATAGAGTAATTATTGATAATTTTAATGTAAAAGCTAAAGCCGTGATTGTTTTATTAAGCTACCGTGTCTACCGACAAACATATGGAGACTTTATATTGAAACAAATTTTAGATAGAGAAAGTTTTAACGTTAAGTAATACAGGCGGATTTGGTTACGTTTGGTTATGTAATTACGTATATTATACACAAGGGTGCGGCAGAGCCTAAGATTAGGTTAGCTAAAGTTTTATTTCGGTTAGTTACGGTTTGTAAGAGTTGCGGCAGAGCCTTATGTTACGAAAAGCCCGGTAGAAACAGTTATATCATAAGCATGGGATGTGGCAGAGCCTTACGTTCGGAAAAGATCGGTTAGTTGAGCGAATTTTATATTAATAACCATTGCGGAGAAATTCCGTTGCGGGGAAATAGCTCTAATCACGACGGTGCTGAATAGCTGCCTGCGTGTACGAAATATATTTTAGAATTCGTTTGCACTTAAGCCTCCGTTAAAAACATTAACATTTCCGTTTTTTCGAAATTTTGTTGCAAAATTTGGGGGAGGGGTGACCCCGGGGGTTGAGTTAGACCGAATACAACAGAACTTGTTTGACTTTTTAGAAACATTACGTTACATTTTGGTCAGGTATGTAATTACGTATATCATACGCATGGGTTACGGCCGAGCCTAATGTTAGCCAAAATTTTAATTTTTACTAAGTTCGGATTGGACTCGGGCTGAGCCTTACGTTTGGGTTAGCTTGGTTTTCCGTACAATATAACACATTTTATAAAAATAATTCAGGGGTACAACGAAGCCTAAGCTCGGTCAAGTCCGACGTTTTTGTTCGGGTAAGACCGGTAGAAACAGTGTATATTATACGCACGGGGTGCGGGAGCGCCTATGGTCAGCCTAAGTGCGGTTTGCAAGGATGCGGCAGAGCCTAATTTTAGTCAAAATTTTATTTCGGCTAAGTCCCCTTCGGTTGAACTCGGACAGAACCTTACGTTCGGGTTATCTCGGTTTTCCATACGCTATAACACAATTTATAAAAATAATTCGGGGTACAGCGAAGCCTAAGCTCGGTCAAGT
>JAGFPH010000028.1:918019-988341 GCA_018207615.1 Philaenus spumarius
CCGACTTTAGGTCTCACTATAAGAGTCACTGCAATACCTCATTTTTCCTATGAAAATTCGCTAACAAATCATGTATTTTAGCATAATAGAATAAAGTGAAAGGCCAGGTTTGTTGTTTACTGCAGTAGATCTTAAACCAAAAACAGGCAAATTAAATTAAGTTACCGTTCGTTTTCCAACTGCAAGTTGTGCTGCTGATCTTTGAAGGCAGCCATTTGCATTCGAAGCCTCTCTACTTCAGTTTGTGATAGTATAACATTCTGTTCTGCTTCTTTCGTTTGGTTTTGTATTCTTTCAGACTCTAAACACAAAACATTTGAGTTAACAAATTTATTGTGAGATACGCACACCTGAAAACTTTGTACTGTTGTGTTTTTAAGGCTCTGCTGTACCTCAGGCTGATTAGATTTACTTTCATAAGTAAAGTTAAACGTAACATATTTTCAGTTGACTGTTTTAATTACAAACCATTCTGTACTTTTTACAAAAAAATACCATTCTGTGATACAAAATGAGAGTTAAATGTGTTGTAATATGAGTCGTATGAATAATTAAACAATTTCACCTCACTTCAGCAACATTTCAATGTTGTTACCTAAAACAATCCCCATGGGATTTCAAACAATTACAATTAAACTTGTTTTGATATTTTGATGAGCGTTTGTTTACCTGTCTGTCTATCACCGTTGAGTTTCTCTGAAACGAATAAAGGTGTTACAAGAAAATTTGAGATATAGTAGAAACTCAATTAACCTAACAACAGAAATGCTAGCCTTCTATAATAGTGGTGACGCATGGTTGAGAGAAATAAACTCGCTATTTATTTCACTGTCTTATTGGTTGCATTTTACATACTAAAAATAAAATCCAAGTATTTTGTTTTATAATTTTTGGACTCTAAAGTTAATGTTTAAAAAAATTTGTTTAATTTTAATCAGTTTCGTGTTGTTATTAACTTTTTTATAAAATATCAAAAATGTTCTAATGTGACAAAAAACTTTTATTTAACCTCTTTCGTTAAATTGTTAATGTTTAAAAATTTTTTTAAATTTCATAATTTTCGTGTAGTTATTAACTTTTTTTATAAAATATCAAAAATTTTCTAATGTAACAAAAAACTTTTATTTAACCTCTTTCGCAGACTTGTTATATAGTACATCTCGAAAATGAGGGACAGAAACAATAATTTGACTGAACAAGGTTTTAGTAACCGAGAGTGGAAATAGTGACTTGAGTTATAGATGGTCCAAAGATAACTGAACTTACATATTAAAATTTAGCGCTACGCTATACTTAATCAAAGGTCTAGCTGTACGTTATTTAAGTAGTTTGTCAACCAGCCGTTGCAAGTACGGAACCCCTCACAAAGTTTGCAAACTCTGTTGCTTTTGCTTCAAGAATAGATCCTCCTGTTAAAATGTTCTTACCTCAATACTGTTAAATAATCAAATTGTACATGTGGAATAACATTGAGTGTCATGAAAAGTTGAAAGAGACAACGTAAAAACAACATAAACATGGATTGTTGAACCGAATACAAAGTCAATGAAACTAACCTCTTTCAGCAGCTTTTGTACGATGAAGCAACAACGACAACTCATTGTTAAGGCTTCGTACTTCATTTTTGAGCATTTGATTTTCGCTTTCCAGGTTGTGTTCTTCGCTTGTAACATTTGTTGATACTGTCATATCATTGCTTCTAATCATACCATTGGCCTGAATAAACAATGCAAATTAACTATAGAAAATTATTCAACATAGATTTGCGTTGAAAATCAATTTATGCCTGATAACCAACGAAACATTTTAAGACTTACTTTATAAATCTTACAATTACTTATCTTTAGCTTCTCAAATATTAGGTAAAGCAAATAAAGAGTTGTTTGTATATGGTCTAGTATAGTTCAAAATATACAGTGTACTATGGATGGTTAGTAATGAAAAATACAAAATCATAAAGATTAAATTCTTCTATATGTGATTTATGATCTATGGTACCTTGAATATCCAATTACCTGTTTTGTTTCTACTTCTAAAGAAGAAGGACTATTGAGAAATGTAATAAGTTGGTCATCTTGTTGTTTACTGGAAATATTCTGAAAAGACTTTACCGAAGAAAGTGTGCTTTTGGTTGGGCTGGCTCGTAATGGAGGTGGAGAGTATCTTTTTCTGAAATTCAACACAAGAGTTCAGTCAGATAAGTTAAATATTAATAAAACAATCTTTTTACTTTAGCTTGACTTATAAAAAGAAAATATTTATCCTCAATGACAGCTACAATTACAAAATTTATTATATAGAAACCTCCAACCAATCTCCTCCAAACTAACACTTTACAAGCTTTTTTTTGTTTGTTTTTATTTCTTTCAGAATTAGCCTAGGAAGCGAAAAACCCCTCTAGTATAAAAAATTCAAGTACAGTAGAACCCCTCTTAACCGGTCTGGTCGGGACCGAGACCCTGGCCGGTTACGAGTTTGGCCGGTTGATCCGAGGTTCCCGTAAAAAATTGATTTTAGTTCAAAAATAACCTACAGTACATATTTCATAAATAATAAAGGGAATAAGACGTTATTGCAACTGATTTTATTGTATGTACTGTACATACACACACAAACAAACACTAACAAATTACATGTAAACATTTTAACTTCCCTCGCCTCCTTTTCTCCCCTCCTGTTTTCAAGCACTTTTGCTCTCACGAAATTCAGTAAAGGTTCTGAGAAATAAACAGATGAAGAAAGAGAAACAAAGGATGCCGCTTGGTTAATTGATTCCAAGAAAAAATAATACAGTTGCCGTGGGAAGCAAGATTTGATCCCTCTTGCTTTCGCGGCAAGAATCAATCGACAAGGCGGCTTCCTTTGTTACGCTCCTCCTCCCCCCTTTTCCCTGCCACAACTTTAACACATACAGTAGCACAAATAACATTGCGTCATCCCGAAATGTCCGTCAAATAATCGATGTTTGAGACTTCGGCCAGTTAATATATTTGATTTTGTTGTTTCTTGAAATAGGCCGGTTAAGCCGAGGACCGATTGATCCGAGGCCGGTTAAGAGGGGTTCTACTGTAGTCGGTTTCTCTGACGTTCTATATGTTTTTTGGGATGCTGAATATAAAAATTTTAAGTTGGCAAAAAATTTCCTTAAGGGTTTCTAAATATTTGCAAAAATGGCAAAACATTCACACTTTTTTTCAGTTGTTTACCCGTATCTCCAAAACCATGAAAAAAGTGTTTTTTGCGAATATTTATTTCTGAACGCTCTAGTCTACATGTCTCTTCTTTCGAGCTGTCGTTCGACCGTGGCACAAAGTAGACATCTAACTGGATTACATGTCACAGTTCTGTGTTTTGTGTTGCGAGTTAAATGTTTTTGTGTTATATGTAATGTGAACATTTTAATGTTTTTAAAATCTGACGATGAAACATGTTTTGGAACGCGTTATAAACATACACGGAATGAAGTCACACATTGGATAAAAGGTAAATTTAGTTATAAATATTTTAAATTAAAATCCAGGCCTACCTTGATTCTGGTTCTGTTGATGCTTTCACTTCAGTTAAAACTTCTTCTACAATAGGATAAATGGTTTCTTTCTTTTTGTGTAGGACATCAGCTGCATTTTTATCAATTTTAATTAATAACTGCTCTGCTTTATTGGTAAATTCATTAAACCATGACATTTCTGTAGAAAAAAACACATCAGTTACTAACATAACTGCAAGATTAGTTAGAAAGGACCTATAACTTTATTGTTATCAGAAGACTAAGGTCATATAATTTTTCTGAAAAAATTTTAATGAACAATACAAATTAATAAAATTTACATAATCATTCACCATATATTCTTATATTGTCATTGAATAGTTCCTCCTCAAAACTTTTAAGGTCCTCCTCAAGGACTATTTAATCAAATAAAATGCTTACTAATTTTATAAGTAGGACCCAATTAAACTTGTATACAATTTTAGAAGGTGTAGCAGTATTGAAATAAAGAAGAGCGCCGACTATCCGAAAAAATTGGTGCAGGGGGGTGTTCGGATATTCAAACATTTCTGGAAAAAAGTCTAGTTCTTTGTTGTGGGTAGTGGAATGAGTGAGGCACAAATAAAATATGTTATTGGACTAGAAATAATACTTTGATTTAAGTTTAAGTTCATACTGCAGGCCTATATATAAAGTAGGGATTGCACATACAGGACATAAACTTTTTTGGTTTACTGACTTAGATGTGATAAAAGCAGTACAAAATTAACCTAAATGAAAAAGTCGAACATGTTTGCTTAAATTTTAAGACTCGTTTTTTGCTGCCAAGTTTCGTAGGCATTACAAAGACACCAGCTGCACAGCATCACATTTATCTTGCTTTTCCAACCACTTAATAGCAGTCTCCAAGCATTGGAAGGCTTCTTCATCATCAGCTTCCATCTTCACTGTCTAGCATACAAGCAAACTTTGTGATAGATTCACTGTTCTTTTTAATGTCAGTTATTGTTAAATTTCCAACACAAAACTCCCGAGATAAGCTTGGTTCCCTTGTACCTTTTTTACAATGGTTTTTCTACAATTTTAAGTTTGTCAGAAAGACTAAGCACAACACATTTACGTTTTACCGACATTGCTAGAAGTCACACAGCACAACAAACAGCAGCACGGACAGTTAAAACAACACTGATGTTAGTGACACAAATGAGGTTAGGTGTACAAGCGGACGTCGAACAGTGAAACAGTCCGGACCGACCCGCACGTTCGTGTAATGTTGGCGTGGCGTGAATTTTGAATCTTTTGGTTAACTGATGTTTCGGATAACCGGCTCTCGCGTAACTGGCGCTGTACTGTATTGAAATATTAGGCCTACTATATATATATTAGGATTATGGCTTATTTGTACAAGGATCAAAAATGGTGAGCTATACACATTCTGTAGCTCTAAAACAGGTTAAAATAAGTGAGTTTACAATATGCCTCCCTGTTAATATCATTGTGTAGTACACAAACTTTTTTAGGAAGAGGCACCTAAACAAATGTTGGCGAAAGTAGGCTATATATTCATACTCCAGCTGATATTTCTGTTTGCTGTTGTATAAAACAACTTAATTGATGTTAGCAACTTATATAAAAATGTTAACAATGTGGAAACATACTGTGACTAGAGACTGTACATTAGAATTTCAGGCTATTTTTGTTTTTAAGATTTAATGTTTTCACTTTTAAATCCATAAATGGTAATTGTTTACTATTACTTTGTCAGTACCAAATCTTTCCGTATATTGAGATATGTTTTGTATTTATGTATTCTAACAATGAATTAACATAAATAAAGGCCTGGAAAAATAAATTCACCCTAAACATTTTTTTTTAAATAGCCTGAAGTTCTAACTTACAGTGTGTAGTCCCAGTACGGTATGTGTCAAGCAAAGGAAGTAGGCCTGATAGTAAACAATAACTCTTATCGCTAATGGACTTAAATCGACAAATAAACATGTTTGAAGAGCCGGAACACTAAACAAGATAAGGTAGGTTTGTTAAAAGTAGAGGTCAGATTCGGGCAGTCAAATCAGTAGCCATGGCGTCTTCCAATAGTAAACCCAATCTTTTTAAGTGTGATAACTGTATTTTACCGTTGTCGCAGTTTATAATCCTAACCGAAAATGAACTTACATTACAAAACTTGTACAAACACGGCATATTGCGACAGTCGAAAAAGTGTCCGAAGTGCGGGAATGTTCCAGTAACATGTGATAAACCGTCAACAAGCGTCACTAGTTCTTCATCAGATGATGACTTTTAAAGTAAGTTAGGTATTCATTAGGCTACTATTTCTTTTTCCGTGCATTTAATTATGTTCATTAATTTTTAGAATACATAAAATATTTCAATATGGGAACATTTACTTGAAACATATTGGAACTAGGGAATATAAGCTAAAACTTCAGGCTATATTTTTTCATTTTTTTACAGTGAATGTATTTTTCTGGGCCTTAAATCACATGTTAATTCATTGTTATTCATACATAAATACGAAACATATCTCAATATGGGAAGATTTGGTGCTGACAAAGTAATAGTAAACAATTACCCCATAAATTAGCAACCTAACTTTCAAATCAGCTAGAGTGTGAGGTGTATACTTTTGTCATAATTTTCATTATTTTGACATTAAACTATTAAAACACAGTCTAAATGGAAGCACTCTTCATTACTAATTGAATAATAAAAATGGTTGAAAAAAACCCAAGAAATATGCTAGGCTATTTAAAATGCATCCAGAAAGAAAAAAAAACACAATACACCAGTGATTGGCCATCTTGCAAATATGGCATTCGTAGATATATATTTCAGTATTGACAGTGCCCATGACAGTAGTCAGACCAGATTTATATGGTCATTTGCCAGGGGGCCTGGGCCTTCAGATGGCTTTAGAGGGGCCCAGCAGGCCATGAAAACATCACTAAGAAAACTGCTGATGTTATAACTTTAGTTTTTGCATCGTTAGGTATAAAGAGGTGGCGAAGTTGAGGTTTGATCTCAATTGCAGTGACTGCAAACTTCAAAAAATACAATTCAACATGTTTATTAAAAAAATATTTGTTGTTGGACTTATTTTATTCACCATCCCAAAAGTGTAATGAGAAATTACCCAACAGCTACTAAAACCAAACTAAATTAGTTAAACACTTGACTCCCTCAATGCGATTGGTCGAATACATACGCCTACGCGCAACAATTTGACCACGACTGTCGGACCAAAAGTTATAAGGTAAACCATAAGGGATTGTTAGAACAATATTATTGCGAAAGGGGTCCGGCGAAGCAGTTTTTCCCAGGGCCCATCAAAGCTGACTACGCCCCTGATCATATGAAATGAACGTTTGATTACAGAGATTCCAAAAGTAAGAATTAGGCTTGGTATTACATGTATATATTTTAATAAAAATAGATTTGTATACAAGTTGAATTGGTGACAAAAATCAAATGAGTGTAGGCCTATGTCAGGAAAAGAAGAGTATAAAAGCTAGTTTGGGCTAGGTTTATTAAAAAAAATGTATATACTATGGTTTTAATATATTTGTGAGAAGTTAGTTTATCATTAACTTTTGAAATGAGAAATGGATCAATTTAAGTTAATATTGATTGTAAAAGGGTAGGTTTATAAAAAGTGTAACATTGAATAAAAATGTCTGAATTTCATACACTTTACCAAAAAGATATATCATAAATTTTTTCATTGTCTTTTTCATTGTATTAATCAAAAAGGATTTTTCTTTTCGGATATTTATATTTTTCAAATTGTGGTTGTTTAAATTGATTGTTAAGATGAGTTTGGTAGAAGTTAAAACATACATCATCGAATTCAAAATCATTACCGAATTAAACATTAGGAGGCATAAGTTTACTATTAGACCTAACCTAACATTTTTGCAGACAATGACGTTGTTTTACATTCTACTGTTAAATGTTGAATACAGGTAAACATACTGTGACTAAATACTATAGGTTAGAACCTTTTAGGTTTTTTTTTATTATTATTCTTGCAGTTCTGTTACCATAGGTTAGCCTAGGGTTGAATAGTAAACTTCTGCCCATTAGGATTATATTTTAGATCATTTTTGTGTGTATATGTTGGTATCTCTACAATATAATGTGGAGGCATATTGTCAATTTAACCCATTTTTTATAGGCCCAATATATTCAAATAGTTATTTTCATTTTAGAATATAAAACATGATAGCCTAACAACTACACTAACGTAGATCCTTTTACAATACAGCAGTAGCCTATTTAAATACAAACGTTTCAAAAGCACTATAGTGACAAATATTCACTAAATAAAGTAAACCCCCAAAAACAATATTACCTTCTTAGATAAATTACAAACAAAATACTATCAACATTTTTTTAAACTAGCATACAGTTCCAGGTTAAAACTACAAGGTAGGCCTAGGTCTGGTTGTGAATGAAGGGTCTGAAACTTTTTGGGGTACAAAAATGTTTCTGCTTTTTATGTAGCTATATGACTCTCATTGCAGTGATTTATCAATGAATTACTACGTAAGTTCTTCTTCTGTGCAAATACTGCTTGAGTAAATTAACATTACTGTTAGTTGTGAGGCTGGTCAAATAAGAATGGTGAACCAGTAGGCCTATGATTAGAATGTCATAATTTTAAACCAAATTATAGGGACAAAGACTGTATTCAGACAAATAATTTGGGGATCTAGACCAGAACTTATACAGTGACAATTTAAACCAACATATTACAAATTTTTAGATTAATTTATAACAGGGTACAGCCTATATGACTAATACAGATTTTTAAAGATCCTAAACAGTTACTTTACCTTACTTTTATTTGTTATATTATAATGCTTTAAAAAAAGGTGTATTCATAAGGTTGTCACAATATTCATTTCATTAAAGACATTTGCTATACAACACAATCAAAATAAATATATGTTTTTTATTTACTTTTTTTCAATTTTGACAACTAAGCAAAACAACATCTGTAAATAATTTACATGACTCTACAGCTGATTGTATTATATCTCATTTTCTCAGCCTTTATGATCTAGTATCCACTTTAATTCTGGAGTTTTAAGTTCTAACATTATATATAATATACTTTTAAGTATCCTTGAGTCTATACATTTTTCATCCAGTTAAAACAATCACTCGGAATCAATATACCTGACCAGTTTTTAAATTATTGCTAAAACTAAAAGTAAATATTATGTAAATAAAAGTACATTATTTGAGGTTAAATGTTCTAAACAATTAGTTCAATTTAAAACTTAGCTAAACCTTTATTTATATATAAATTGCAATTAACTTTGAATTTTGAAATATTCAAATTATTTATTTTATAAGAATGCACGCTAAATATTAATATATAAATATATATTTTTTTTAATACATGCAATAATAATTATATTTCTTTCCTACATTTTAAGAAAATATCTCTGAATTTTGATTTTTACATGTGATTCTTTTACATTAAAAGAAATAGAATAGTAAGTAGAATTACTATCTACAATCGTTTTCAAAATACTTAAATATATTTCTAATATTTAATATATATTAATTACATTTGGAGTAATAATCATTTAGATGTAATAATCATAGTACTGTTGGCTATGATTAAAAATAGGAAATAGTAGGAGGTTTGCCTTACTGCTCACCGCACAAAAATTAAACTAAATATGGTGGTTAGCATGGCAGTAGCCTTGATTATATATACATAAACTGAACGTCCATAATCAAAGGCAGTAGTGACCTTGGTATTATCATAGATCATGAATAATAAAATAGATCATGTATGCATACGGGCCTTGATTATCCATAATCAAAGATACGGGGGCTGTGTGCCGAGAAAAAGGTTGAGAAAAAGAAGCCTGTTACCTGGAATTATTGTACCTTATTAGCGAATTTCCATAGGAAAAATGAGCTATTGCAGTGGCCCTTATGGTGAGACCCAAGGTCGGGAGTAGCAAATGAGCACCGATCATGGTCCCCAGAACACGTTTTGGGGTGTCATTAAAATGCATATATATATATATGTATTTATGTATATATGTGTTCGCACTCTAGCGGCCGCATTTTAAGTCCGATTTGGTCCAAATCTGGTACACGTGTTTAAACTGTGTACGTGGTCTGGTACGTGGTCTATGTAGCTCGGACGAGTTCGTTAGCCAAAAAAATCCAACAATCGGAAGTACGTTTTTTGACAGGAAGTAACTATTTTTTGAGATATTTACTACGAGAATGAATTTTTTTAGAGTTTTTTTATAAAAATATAAATGTAGGATGTTATTCTGCACATTTTGTTTTTTACGCGACCTTATAGCTCACTTGGTTCCCCCAAAATCAACCAAAACGTAAAATACCATAAAAGTACCCGGTTCAAAGCCAAGTGGTGCAAATTCACGAGGCCACTAGGAGGAAATAAACTCTACTAATATATTGCGTACACTCAGACAGCTGTTGAACCGCCTTTATGAGTAGACCTATTTCCCAAATTGTTGGAAATTTGCTCAACTCACGTCAGCGGTCCAGCTGCGTGGTCGAATTATTTTCAAAATGTATTAACTTTTTTATTTCACGATTGTTCAGTTATTTCCATAGAAACCATAAATTCGAGAAGATTGACACAATCATCTGTGTTATTTTTCTTTACAGGCAGTATGGTATATACCTTTGCCAAATTATAATGTTACTTTAAGGCTATAATTCCAATAATCCTTTTAAGTGTTGTATGTCTAAATTATATCTTTCGAACACAACAAAATTGTTTAGTTATTTGAAAATAAGTTATAAATAATACAACTATCAAAAACTTTTTCATTCAAAACCATAATAAATTTACAAGGATAACAGTTCCAAATTCTGTTTACGTGTAAGTGATTGTATTTTTACAATTTCCGTTTCTAATAGACTACCGTAATTAGACAGTTTGATTTTCAGACAATAAGCACCATATTTTTGTATGGGGTTGGCGTTTGATGGGGATAAGGGTCTGGCCACATAGCAGTAAGGAGGGGTGAGGACCTAAAAAGTCATTGTGTGTAAAAAGTTTATAAAAGCTAGATGAAATACAGTGTTATGCAACACTAGTAAACCACATTAAACTTCATCTGAAAAGTAAAGTGTTCCATACCTTCCTTCAGCATTACTCCATTATCAAAGGCCTAATTCAAAAGTTAACTTCAAAAGTATCCAGGATTATTTTTATAACTTAATCAGAGAGCTCATAAAGTGAACAGTTTGCAAATTAAGGACAATTTATTCATAAACATTTTCATTATATATTATTTTGTTGTAATTCGATCCACATTTATCACCCAATAATCATTCACCCATTAGTCAAATTAGAAGCCTGTTTTTGTATACCGGTAGTCTAATTTGAAAGTTACAATTTAAGTTCTGAAAATAAAGTTAAAGTTAACAATAATTTATACTTAACCTGTTAATAGTTTAAAAAATTTATAACTTAGTCATTAATAAATAATCGTTGTATCGTGTTTACTAATTGCCTTTCAGATCTTTACTTTTAATTTATAATTAGCTGGGACAAAGAAGTTACGAATTTTAAATAAAGTCTATTTTAACTGTAGGCCTAATCTATATTTTCCAGTATAAGATAGGGGAAGGTGTTGTACCTAGGGACAATTTTCTATTTTTAAATTTTAGATTTTTTCCTGTATGCTGTATTTGCTTAAAAAAAGTATCTATAGGTACATAAAAAGTCTTTTTACAAAGAAGTACCGTACAAATATTCTTGGGGCCTCAAAACATCAGGAAAAGGAAGAAAATTATATTTTAAAAAAAATTGCAATGTGTCCCTAGGTACATTAGCCAGATGTACCTGGGGACAGTCACGGATGTACCTATCAGGGACAGTTTATAAAACAACATGAAAACTACGTCTTAATTTATAAAAAATATTTCTTTATTTCTAAATAAGTAAATATAGCACAAACTTCTAAACCAATAAAAAATAGAGCTTCATTTTAGCTCAGCTTATGTTATTTAATGTCTTAAGCAATACACAAAAAGTGTCTGATTCTTCCTTCACTTAAATTCACAAGGTCTAATAAATGTTATAACCTGAAAATGAAACACAAAATTTCAGCTGTTTCTGTAGCCTTTCAGTACCACAGTAGGAAATTGGGTCAGGTAGTTTTAATTTTATATCATCTACACATATAAATCATACACTTCAGATTCATCTTTTACTCTGAATCTCTCAGTGTCTAGGCATTTTCTCAAATAGTTCACAGAGAACGTGTCTTTGCTTTGCTTTTCCCTTATTTTTGCAACAAAATGCTTTGTGTTTTTCTTTCCTTGAAATTTAACCAAAACATAATTTCCAATGTTTATCTCGACCAATATTAAAATTTCTTTCGAGATTCTTTGCTTCAGGATAATCATCATCTATCATGTCAAAGAAATCGTCATTGTTCTCATTCATTGCTTCTTTAGGAATCGAAATTAAATCTTCATCCTCACTAGAGTCACAATCTTTTCTTTTTTTGAAAAATTTTTCCAAATTTAACTTCACTTTTTTAATTTTTTCTCTTTGTTTCAAATTAGAATCTTTATTTTGGCTTGATACCTTCGAAAAACCCATTCTTTCTCTCTTTTTCTTCCTGCCTTTTATTCTTCAATTTTTCAATCTCAGTTTTTTCTGGGGTGTCCGCCATTATTTTTGATTTTCCTTTTTGTTTTCCTTTAGTTGGTTGATTTTTATGAGGTGCTGCATTTGGAAAGGGCCTTAATATTTCTGGAGTTATTATAGTAGAAACGAGGGTTTCTTGCAATGCCTGGGGTGTCATTGGGTGAGGAGAAATAGGTTTCGATGAGCTGGGTGTCGAAGGATTGTGAACCAGAGTCTGTTGATGCATAAGGAAGGAGTGGCAAAGATAAAACTGTTGATGTCTGCACATCGGGAGATAGATCTGATAACCGAAGTGATAACTCAGATTGTGCTTGAGAATCCTGACCAGCGACAACAGGACGATCAGTGACACTAGCAGATAGAAATTCATTATCATCAAAAATGTTCTGCTCCAGTGGGTAGATGAAAGTCACTTTAAAACCTTGGACAATATTCGCTGGTGTAAACGCTTTAGGATAGGCTTTTCCTGCACACTCAGCAACATCATAAATCGTGAGAGGCTTCCCTTGATTCCTTGGTGTCGACATCCAGTCTGTAACAGCTCTATGATAATAAGTTTTAAAGGGGCCAAAAACTGTGCGATACAAAGGCTGCATTTTGTGAGAGGTATGGGGGTAAAATGTCACCATAATAACACAGACTTTCTTAGCCAGAGTTATTGACTTTACAGAGACATGGCTCTCATGGTTGTCCAGCAACAAAATGATCGGACTCTCAAGAGTTGGTTTGGTATGTTTTACAAAATGTTCGAAGTATTTGTAAAAAATATCTTCGTTAGACCAGCCAGACAATGCTGCTGCTCCAATAGAACCTGGTGGTGCTCCTTTAAGCATGTGGTCTTTGAAATTCACACGGGGAAAGACAAAAAGTGGAGGAACTGTGTTTCCTAATGCATTAACTGCTGCTATCATACTAACGTTATGTCCTCGTTCTGCCGATGTCATACCCCCTATGGCTTTCACGCCTTTAGGAGCCAATATCTTTGGCAGATTTTGTACAGTTGATAAGCCTGTTTCATCCAAGTTGAATATTCTCTCAGGACCGAACTTGCTACGACGGAGTACATCAGTGTAGTTGGTAAAAAACATATTTACGTTATGCTTATTGAACGAGGTTGCCCTTGAAAGACTGGTGGCCTCTGGTTTCCTTAATGATATAGTATTAGAATGGCGTTGTCTAAAACCTCTTGTCCACCCTTCTCCAACTAATTTTTCATCATCCTATTGTACAGGATATTTAATTTGGTTTTCTTTTGCATATTCGTAGGCTAGTTTCCGAAGATCAAGAATAGTAAGGCCATAGTGCATATATGCCGCTCGTTTCATGTATTCAACAAGCATGTCTTCTTGCTCTTTACTAAAAACCTTGCGTATGTCATAATTGGGGGAGTATTTATAAGTTTCAGCTCCAGATGCCTTAAAAGTGGTAACATGTCGTGCCAGTGCAGACTTCGATATGCCGTGTTTTTCAGCGGATCCTCGAATAGATAAATGATTATTAATGACATCCTTTACAGCGGAGGCAAAGGTGGCATCGCTTGGCTGCTCTCTTCTTTTTTGTTCCTTACTCCTTGGCATATTGTTAGTGCTGGATATCTGAAAAAAAAGCTTGATGTACCTAGGGACACATCTCTGGATTGTCCCTAGGTACATCATATTTCCTGTCCCTAGGTACATCATTGAACACTTTTTATAGTTTGTGCAAATAAATTATTTAGGTTAGGATTTAGTTTGAAATACTGTTATCTTAAATAGACTCTTAGACTATTATTTGATGTGTGTACTTACTTTAACTCATTAATATTTCGAATGCCTGTAAATAACACAATCTATTTCCACTAAAATATTACTTTTTACAGTAAAAAGTTTAAAGAATTTATATATTTTTAACTAAGCACATTAGACCAACACAACTCTGTAGACAAAGAGACCAGCATAAAACCCAGTGTTGCCACTATAAAAACAAAATTTATCGCATGTAGTGATGGAAATAAGGCTTCTGTCCCTAGGTACAACACCTTCCCCTAAGCATTTCTAATTTCTTAGAAATAATACATTATACAATAAGAATAGTCACCTTTTAAAAAAATTTGTTTTCTTCCTTTTACATCAGAAAATTGTCTCATACAGATTTATTTTCATAGCCAAATTGTTTTCAACGAACATTGCTAATCCATTTAGTCCGAGTTGGCTCATTGTTGAGCGCAAGTAGTTTTCGATAATTCTGAGTTTTGAAAATCTTCTTTCCAAGTTAAAACCGAAACGCAAATAGTTAAATAAAAACAACTTTAATGCTAAACATAAGTTTGGAATAGATTCTTGAAAGTCCATACCAACAATAAACTGAATCGAAGACCTGACCACATTTGAGCTTCCTCTGTATCATAAGTACGGCTATCTCGGTAACTACTACACTGCCACCACCAGAATAATAATATAAATGAGCTATATAAAATTACCATGTCTGACATGAGATAGTTTCGATCGCATTGCATTTAGGCAGCCAACTCATTAAATAATTTAGTCCAAATACTTTTAAGACATTAATCAATATTTTATTGATCCAAAAAATTACAGTTTTATTTAGTTGTTGTCTCACCTTAGATTTATGCAGACTTTCATTACTAATCTTGCATTAGTGAAGGATTCTTACAGAGAAATAATTTTGAGCTATTATTTTGATCACTAAACAAAAAAGATTATCGTCCAAATCATCAGAAAAATGTAAAGTGATGGAAATAAGTCCAAACATACACATTGCTCAAGTACATGGTTTGTCATTTTACTAACAATATCGTTGGTAGATGCTCTGACTAGGGCCATTTTGGACCGACATATGGCTGGCCGCACTTAGCGCTCCGAGAAGCTTCCCTATTCTATTATGTGCTCGCTGGTCTTAACTCACTGGTTTTTAAGAACACTGGTTCTTTACTAGGCATTTTTTTTTTTTTTTGCTGTACTTGGAATTTTTTTATTTAATTTTGCTTGGCCATTGCTTAAAGTGTGCGTTTAAAAAATCTTATTTTATTTATGGAAATTTGTAAATATTTTTTTCTTGAAGAGGCTCCCTTAGTAAGTGAAGCCCGGGGCGGACCATCCCCACCTTGAGAACGCCACTGCATTGAAGCTAAACTAAGTTTAATAATTAAACATTGTTGCTACAATTCTTATATTTTATACAAAAATCTTTATATACATTAATGGAGCATAAGCCTTCTTTCAGTTCGTTTTGAAAATCTTGGGCTCTTAGTTTTTGTTAGTCTAAGGACGGCCGAGTGGAATGGAGGGGGAGGCCGGGGAGGGGAAGTCGCACAGGATAGAAATCCTTCAACGAGTTAAAGAATGAAATGCCATAGACTACTTCATTCAGTCCGTTCGTTTAGCCAAATGATAACTCATAATAAGTAAATGTAATAACGATTAAATTAAAAAAATTTGAACGTTAAACTTAATAAGGTAAAATAAACAAAGTAGTTAAAACATTTTTGACGTAAATGACTTATCAAAAGAGGAAGAACTTTACAATATAGTAGATTAATTATTATTTGTATATTCGCTAAAAACATAAACTAATAATGAATTCATTTTTCCAGTATCCAGGTCACTAATATATATAATAAAGTACAATACCTTTTATTTTCCGACAGTGAACCACTTTGTTTAAAGTTTTTGACGTGTTTCGAGATATTTATCTCATCTTCAGAAAGTCCCTGGAAGTCGTCAAAACGTTAAATACACATACACAAACACACAACACATTTAAAAACACAGTATGTAGATGTGCATCTTACGACTCCCGGATATCGAGTCGATATCTATATAATACTAGTGGACCCGGCAATGCTTCGCTATTGCTTAATTTGAAACTTTGAAAGCCTGTAATTGACCCTGAATAATTTTCTAAATGGTTTCTTAACAGACACGTTGGCTGTGGTTCGGATTCCACGTGTAAAACTGTAGGTCCCGTCTTCATTAGCCTTAAGTGCAAAACAGTAGGACGTTAAACACAAAAAAAAAAAAAAAAAAAAAAAAAAAAAAAATTGAAAGCCTGTAATTCATATTCCGTGTAATTCAACATCCTGTAATTCGTATCCCGTGTAATTCAACATAGGCCTAATGATTGTTACACATAATTAATAAAACAACTGATTTGAATCAAAAGTTTAATACAATTTTAGGTTAGGCCTTTAAAACCTATGAAATATAATAATTCAAACATCTAATATTACAATTTAACATTATTTTATTGTTACTCATTATAAATAAAACAGCTTATTTGGACCAAAGGTTTAACACAATTTTAGGTTAGGCCTATTATTATAAAATCAACACACTTTATTTGAAAGAGTTTGGAATTATCACCATAGTAACCAGAATAACACATTAATAAATACGAATCAGCTGTTTCATCTGTTATATGGCTGCTTATGGGAGGGATGAATTTTCGCATTTTCTACCCTTTAAATTCAAAATTTTGCAAAATCCTTTCTTAGCACGCCTCTACATTATTGGACGGATGTACCTTCCAAATTTCAAGTCTCTAGCTTTAATAGAATCAGCTCTGCGTTGATCGTCAGTCAGGACATTGCATTTTATATAAGAGATAAGTTTTGTTGTCTGAGAAACTTAAGTCCGAAATTAAACAAATGTTTTTACTTACTACAAAAGTATATAATAACTTATATGCTTTAATTATTAGCCAGCTATTATCAAGTTATAGTCTACATTGTTGCCATGAAAACATGCAGAACAGAACTTTGTTTTCGATGTTAATATTTTTCTTGTAGGCTTAGGCGGTCTGAAGTTGGTATGATTTTTGACACATATTTAAAATATCAAATTTGTTCTTCAAGAAGCATTCTACAAATATCTTTAAAATATGTAATACATTTATTAAGCAATTATTTTGTTCAGAACAAGTCGTAAAAAAAGGCATTTTTTCCACATGATTTTCAACGTATATTCAATCCTAATTTTTCCAGAAGGAATTCCACGAATTTCTTTAAAAAATGTATAGTAGTAAATATATTTACCAATATTTTGTTCATGTCAGATGATTATTTGTACAATTTGAATATTTGTTGAACACATATTTTCTCTCTCTAGGCTAGTCTTGAATAAATGTTACAATAGAGAACGTGTACTTTTATTATTACAATTCTCAATTATAACTTTATATATTTTAATAGTTCACGATAAGTCTTAAAAAAAGTTATTCTACATGAGTTTGATTTGGATATTTAAACCTAATTTTCTGATAACCACTCAAAGATTTCTTTATAATACATAAACATATTCAAAATCAACATTTTTAGCTTCAGAATTTTCAATGGAAAGGATAGCTTAACTACAAAGCCTTGCCTGGCTCATGGTGGATCTTAGGTAAGGTAACTCTTTATAAGTTTGAGTTTTGAAAAACTTCTCTCATAAGAAGCTACAGACACACAGCACATCCCTGTCTCCCTACCACTAATCAACTTTATTGTCATCACTCCTAACAGTTATAAACTCAGTCTGCTCTGTATCACGGTAAACCTACCGGTCGACTCAACTTCTGTTTATCATATTATTAATTTTATGAAATGGTCAATAAACTATCAAAAACATTTAATTTTAATAATTATTAAAATGCCAGTAAGCAAATTTAAAATTTTACACCCCTCTGGAAGTGGAAACTGGTGCGGGCTGTACCCCTTGGCGACGTCACTGACTATATGTTCATATTTAAATTACCTTCTTGGTAAATTTTGAAGGAAAAATATAATAAACATAATTGATGGTAATGCGATTGATGTTTTTAGAATGGATGTACAGTATCAGCTTAAGACTTATTACAGTAAGTAAAATAACACCAAAAAATTATATAGAAATTATGGGAAGTAACTTTTTTTAATTTCCTGAAAAAACACATGTTTTGATTCTAGGTGTGCCTCAATTGCACATTTATATTAACAGTTAGGCCTATTCCATTTATTTTTTCCAATATTTATATGAAATAAATACTTGTATTAACTACACAATTATATTTATTTGAGACTGTTATATGCCAGACATCTAACTCAAAACATATAATTTATGTTTCCTGTTTTAAGAAAATTTTCTTATAATGATAGAAATATGCTATTCTCTTTAATTTTGTTTTAACAAGGCTAGACTGTATGAAAATTATAAAGAACTAACTACTTGAGGACATTAAACACAATGTGTTATATTGTAAATCCCATAAGTTTTAAACTAACGGTAGGCCTATTTATTTTACAGTTTGTGAGTTAAAATTTGTCCTCTTTGTCTTTTGCGAACACATTGGTCAGGAAGTAACTAATAGACCTAACCTGCTCTCAAAGAAGGCTATAACTTTCTCTTGCATACTCTTCGTGAAAATTTTAAGGAATTCTAACTTGAAAAGGTATTAATGGTGACCCCATTTTATGGTCTGGTTAAACACAGCATTTAAGGAAATAAGTGATGTGTTATCTTCTGTTAAAAATATTGTACTGCGCACAACTTTACCATTTTAAGTTTATCATTAGGATATATTTCATCACATTAATTTCATTTTAGTAAGAAAAAATATACATTTATTTAAGAAAATAATATAGTTTATTTACAACGTTTACAGTAAGTTTTTAAATTTAAACAAACAAAATTTAATTTAGACAAAAACAATAAACATAACTGGAGAAATTAATTACACCAAAATTGAAGTATTAATGCATATACACAAAAAATTGAATAGTAAAATGAATACATAAATATACACAACTTTCTATTATAAATAAAATACTAATAAACATTCAAATATATAACACAACATTCATTGTTGGCTTTTACTACAGGAAACTTAATAATGATTTTTAAAAAGAGTTACCAAATTTTTGGTTCACATTCCAAGTTTATGGAGCAAGTTAGAATAAGGAAATAAAAAACTAAAAAAAAGTAAAATTTGCAAAAACTTGTATCTTTCCATATACACAATAACATTCAAAAACACATTTCAAATTATTAAATAGCTAAGAAACTTTTTAAAGAGGACAGCATAAGCTTTACACTAATTTTATAATGTTTATACTTGCAGATTTAATTATTGAAAACAATATTTTTGTGATTTAGTCTTTAAAACAATATATATTAAACGGAAATCAAAAGTAAATACAGATGCAACGAAAAACTGCAATATCCACATAGACTTTGAACATAAGATTTCCACAGAGTAGAATCATAGGATATGTCAAATCCTGAATCAATGGAGGAGGAACTTCTAGGTTAACACCGATGCTCTAAAAACTATTATCTCTGCATCTTATTTCTAAAAAAAAAACAAACAAATTAATTTAAAACAAAATAAGAACTAATTTATAGGAGAAAACAATTATTTGGTTACATCGTGTTTACAGCGGATTACATAGTAACATATAATCACATGCAGTTATTATAATACAACACAGATAGCGCCAATTAGGATGGAGAGCGAAGAGGGGGTGTGCAAGTCTCCTACACCGGCTCCCACCACATTTCCCCTCTCGCGGTGGAGTACAGTCAGAGCAGCCTGCCCTACCTAATTCATGTCTGCTATGTAGTCATGTTGATTGCAGGGTGTCTATCAAATTTCCCATATAAAATTCCCGACTTTTTCCCCACTTTTCCCAAACATTTTGTCGAATCCAAGAAATAAAGTTTATATATTTATGGCTTATCAACACTACAAATACGCTCGTTCGGACTACAAGGGCTGGTTCGCATGAGCGACACCCGGCAATTCGGCAGTTGTGTCCAGCGGAAGCATTTAGTTAAATCAGAGTTAGTATGAGATCGGTGCTCACGAGCGACAGCATCACCGCCGCGTCCACATGAATCGGCGTCTTGTCGGTACATTAAATTAGATAAAGCAGTTCTAACGCGCAGCGAACGACTGTAGCTCCGTTTAGCAATTGCCGAGGGCGGTGATTTGTTCTGTGAAGTCTAAAATTATTGTTTCCCGGTCGGAAGAATACGACAACCGAATAATATTATTAGCTTTAATTTTTAAAAATGCCGGCATTAAAACGCAATGTAATATACAACAGCGTATTTCCGCGAAAAAATCGATGCCCGAAAACCATTTGTGCCAATTTTATCAACTACCATTGTTCAAATACTATTTAAAATACAATGACTAATGTACGCAAAAGAATACGATGCCCGAATATTAATAGCGTTAATTTTATAAAACGCCGGCATTAAAACGCAATGTAATATACAATGTAATATACTACTTGCAGAGTCAGTTGAAATTGAGGATCTAGATTTTTAATATTGCTTTCCTTAGTTTTTTCAGTCTGGGAAATTGAAGGCCTGAGGTTATATCTAGGGTTGTCTTCATTTGCATTGTTCATTTTGAAATATGTATAATCTGAATTACTATTACGGGTTAATTAATAATTAGGTTAGTTAAAATTATTGGGTTTTAATCACATACTACTAAAACTAAATTGATATCACTTATATTCTAACAAAGAAATTGTATGTAAATAGTTAATTTACTTAAATAGATAAATAATTAGTATTTGCTTATAGGTCATAAATTAAATTGCTTGATACTAAATTTTGTTTTTTTTTTATGCTAAAGATTATCTAAAGCCCAGACGTTGGTCGCCAAATTTATAATAATCTTTACTCTCTTTTAATAATTCCCCATTAGTTGGGAGTCAAATTTTAAAATAATCATCACACAAATTTATTCTTTGAATGATCTAACAGGATTAGCCTATTTATGATAATCTTATATTACGTTGAAATTAAATGATAGCTGTACTTTGAATCAAAAACTATAAATAAGAAACAGAATATACATTTTATTTTCCTTTAATTGTAATCAAATTATATCTTATACATTTACTCTTTAAAAGAAAATATTGATAATATTATTAGGTTTACAAGATTGTTGTTCAGATTGTTCATTTACAAATTTCTTAAGATTTGCTTTGCTCAATTAATATTTTGTGGATTTATTATCTAAAGTTATATGACATTTGAATTTTAATCTATGTGGAATATTGAATTTAGAAAATGGCATCAAGATTTGTACTCAAGATAAAATGTTCAAAGTTCCTTAATTTGATCAATTAGTCTTATTTAATTGATTTTAACTATTGTTCTTTATAAAGTATACAGACTATACCAAGTTCTGTTCAATGTTAAACGGTTTTGTTTCATGTAACACTTTTATTTTAAACTGAATAAATATCGGAATTGCAAAAACACATCTTCATCTCTGGACTCCTGGCTGTAGAATGCTTTTAAACTCGGCGGTAGTTCGGTAATTTTTTAATTGCCTCCTAAGGGTGGTCTTGGTATTGCTCATCTGATCTCCGATTGGTCGGTTGTAGTTCATTTCGTTAGGCTCCATGTATTATAAGATTATAATGTTTCTTGTGTGAATATCGCATATTCGCGTGTAACATGAGTATTTATTTAGCACATTAATATTTCTTTAAAATTTATGCCATATTGGTTAAAATTACCATTATATTAGTAAAATAAAATTATGTATTAAACCATGACCTTAGTTTCAAGCAGGCCTACTCTAGTGTGTTAATGGCTGAATGCTAAATCGTTATGTTATTTACGGTTTACAATCTCTTTACAAATAAATACTAATACTTTTACTTTAATTAACATTGTGTTACTGTACACTTATTTATGTTACACATATCTATATTATGTTCTATTGGTTGTATTTAGATTTTCTTATAACATAATTTCGAATTGCGATCTTTAATATCGATCATATGTTGAGATGTTTGTTTACATTGGTATAACCATTGTATTTGGATAACCTAATAGAACTCCGATCCAATGCAATATTTTGTTCCACTGGAAATTCAACTTTTTTGGCGCTATCTATTGGGGAAACGAAGGAAGCTGGTTGGAAACACCAATGCTTACAATGCTTTCTCCCTAGGGCTACTTCGCGGTGCGATCATGTACTATTTTCGCGAACACCTTTTTTCCGGCACACAACCCCCGTATGGATGCAAGATCTATGGTATAACCTAGTTTGGGTTCAATACGATTTCTGATCTTCACGCTGGATAACTGTGATTAAAGAATTGGTGTTAATGCTTGTTTGTTAATTTTATAGTGTGTTAATAGATGGAAAAGTGCTATATAAAAGTGTGGTATAATTTATTGTGATCTTGGTTGAAGTAGGCTAGGCCTAGGCTAGGTTTGTTTTTGTGAATTGGCAATCTTTAGGTTATAAGTCATTGTGTGATTCATGAGATTTGATATCATTATAATAGCCCTACAAATTAATTTTGTGAATTTTTGTAAATCAAATCACATATATTTATATTATAATCTGCATGTGTGACTTCAACAATAACACAACCTTACAAATTATTAGAATAACATCACATGGAATTATGAACATTTTGAACTTCACATATGGTCGACTTGTTCACTTAAAGTTAAAACATATGATCATATCTAAATTTCTTAACCTAAATTAACATGGTAACTTAACATAAAACATTTATATGGGGATTATCCATCCTCGTCGCCACTGTAATATATTGGATATATTACTAGATTTGGGTTCGCTAAATGAAACACATTTATATTCGTTATTGCTACGACTGCGTGCTGTTGGTAGGAAGGTGAGTTCAAGACTGCTTGTGAAATAGGTAAAAAGGAAAAGCGTCAGTCAGGGCTGGCGGGAAAAGGTACTGGTTACAGCCAATAGCATTTATTAAAAACTCGAAAGACATATCGTACGATATGACGTCACAGATCATACGACATCATGCGATCTCCCACTCTTATACAATTGCATACCTCACAGTTATTGTTTTGGTTTATGGAATGAGCACTTGTATGACAAGATTGTAGTTCGTTATGCACAGGGGCTGTGGAAATATAAAATATGCAATAGTTATTACACTGTTTGTTTGCACTGTCTACATGGGGATGGGGTTTTAACTTTACAGTTCAAATATATGTAGTTTGTAGAAAGGAAATATGATCTGGGTGGGTTTACTGTTTCTTAAACAGGGTTCTCAAAATATTCATTTCACTGTTGTCGTTGTTAATGGGCTTTCATGGGGAAACATGGTTTATATGGTATAATTACATAGTTTATAGGTAACAATTTGTCTATCTTCTCATACACATAGTTTATAGGGAACACTTTCATGGGGAAACACAGTTTATATGGGATAATTGCATAGTTTGTAGGGAACACTTTCATGGGGGAAACATAGTTTACATGGGATAATTGCATAGTTTGTAGGGAACCCTTTCATGGGGGAAACATATTTTATATGGCACGATTATATATAGTTTATATGAAACTCAAACTATCCACAAGGGGAGACACATTGTTCACACTATTATTTATTTGAATGGTTTCATTAGTTCATGGCGGGACAATGTTTGTTATTTCACTTTGGGTTTGGGGAATTTCATTATCAGGTCTTTGTTTTGTTTCGGTCTGTACAGGCTCGTTGGTATTATATTTCCTTAGTAGCGATATATGGTAAGGACCATACGTTTTTTGGTTTTCGTCGATCAACATATAAGTAGCTTTACCTATTCTTCTTAATATCCTTAAAGGTCCAATGTATAATGTGAACAGTTTTGCTGTTTCACCATATCCTAGACTCGATTGTGGGAATGATTTTACTAAAACTAGCTCTATTCTTTTAGGGTGGTAATTTTATGCATTTTGTCGAGTTTTTCTGCTCGTTTGGCTTGTGTTATTTTTATTCTTGTTTTGGTTACCTCTAGTTTCTGATTTAAGTGTGTCTGTGTTTTAAAAGGATTTTGAATTATTTCGTTTCAGAATCTATGGTCTATTTGGTTTAATTGTAGTTCGTTAGGTGTAAATCCAGTAGTCTCATGTTGTAATTCGTTGAGAAAACGGTTAATTGTGTCTATGTAAACAGCCCAGTTCTTATGATTGTTAGCACACTACGTCCTAAGACAACGTTTTATTTCACGAATAGGGCGTTCTGCCATATTGGACATGGGGTGGTGTACCGGATTTAAAATGTGTTTGATTTCATATTCGTCCAATCGGTTAGTCCAGATTCTGCTTTTGAATTGTGTTCCATGGTCTGCTAATATTATATTAGGTTTGCCGAAAGTGGGTATATAATCACGGAACATTCTATCTGTAACTGCTTTTGCTGTTGCTCTTTTTAAGTTATATAATTTAACAAATTTGGTAAACGTATTAAGAATTATAAAGATGTATTGTACACCGCCTTTACTTTTGGGCAATCTACTGCTAGAAGGTCTCCTTTCCCTTCATATCTTACTCCACTTGTTTCTCCGTGTAACGGATGATTATTATATTTACACCTTTGGCAGGTATCACATGCTGCTATTAGTTTTCTAATCCTTCCATACATATTCTTGAATATAAAATCTTCTTGTAGGACAGTTAAACATTTCTTTGCCCCACAGTGCAAGTAGTATTGGTGACATTCTAATATTAAATTATGTACAAGTTGGTTAGGTATTACTATTAACCATTTGTTATTATGTTTTTGATATAATATTCCATTGTTTATTCTAAAACGATTTTGTTCATTTAAAATTTCGTTTGAGCTTAAATTTAGGGTGGTGAAATAATTTTGTTTTATAGTTACATCGTCCTGTTGCAATTGTGGTAACATTTTGAGATCTTCCAGAACTTCTAAATTGTGCTGTTGCTCTAAAATGGTTACTATTAAATCTGAAGAGGGTGTCTCTTGAAGCTCTGAAGTTTTGTTGGTTTTAATTCAGCTTAATAAATCAGCTAGAGTATTATCTGTACCCTTACAGTGTATGATTTCGAATTGATGGTCTTGGAGGGCTAGTATCCATCTAGTAAGCCTCGCATTTAACAATTTGCAAGTTTTTAAGAAAGTTAGGGCTTTGTGATCCACTATAATGGTTAGTTTCGCATTTAATATATAATGTCTGACCTTTTGCACACAATATACAACAGCCAGCAATTCCTTTTCTGTGGTTGTATAACGAAGTTCACATTTTTTGAGGGTCTTTGAGATGAATAAAATGGCTTTCTTGTTATTTTTATCGTCTATCTGATACAGATGTCCTCCTATGGCGAAGTCTGAACTATCTGTCTGCAGATAATATGGCTGGTCTGGAATGGGGTGGCTTAAAACATTTGTCTGTAAAAATAAGTTTTTTATTTCTCGAAAGGTCTGTTCTTCTTTAGAAGTCCAAATAAATTTTGTCTTCTTAGAGGTTAATCTCATGAGTGGCTGTACTGTTTTAGCATACTTGTCTACAAACTTGTTGTAGTAATTTATACCACCTAGGAAACGTTTTAATTCTTTCCTAGATTTAGGCGATGGAAAATTTTGGAAACACTGAATTTTGTCTTGGTCTGGTTCTAATCCTGTGGTAGTCAAATAATATCCGAGAAATGGCACTCGGTCTCTACAGAAAATAGATTTTGATAACTTAATGGTCATGTTGGCCATTTTGAGTTTTTCAAATACAAATTCTAGGTGTTGTAGGTGTCTGTCAAAATCAGGAGACACTTTTCAATTGTGTTTCTAAATATTAGGTCTAAAGCTCTTACAAGGGCTGCTTGTGATGTAGAAAGTCACTACATACTGATATACTTTGCCTCTAAATTGGAATGCCGTATATTGTCTGGATGTTGGTTCTAACTCAATTTGCCAATATGAAGCTGTAAGGTCTAATGTAGTTAACCATTTTGAGTTAGTAGCTTTTGCTAGGAGTTCGTTTATGCTTCGATTGCATTCATAATCTGGGGTGATTAATGAATTGATTCTTCTCATATCTAAACAAATTCGTAAGTCGCCTGTATTTTTCTTAACTATTATAACTGGGTTTACGAAAGGACTGTTCGATGCCTCTATAATGTTGTCACTAAGCATATTTTGTATTTCCCTCTCGACTGCGTCTTGCAAGTTGATTGGAATGGGATAACTTTGTGCCCTGTAATTCTCTGGTTGGACTACTCGAATCTTGTGCTGGTAAAATTTGCATCTGCCTGGTTTTTCTGAAAATATTACGTTGTACTTCTTAATTAAATTTATTATTAGGTCCTTTTCGGTTGGATTCATTTTGTTATTGTCCTGCAACATTTCCTCGATTTCGTTGTTTATGTATTCTATTTCCTGAGCTTCTTCTCAATTTGTCCATTTTTCTGCTTCATCGTTTCTGTATCTTATTAATCTGCATTTCACCGATTCATGGTTTTCATTTCTTAACTTCATTTCTAATATTTCATTATTTTTATTTTTCATTATTAACATATTATCATCAAAGTCTATTTTCATTCTCATTAATCTAATCATATCAATCCCTAAAATGCAGTCTTTGATGAGATAAGGCACTATAATGCACTGTATATCGAATTCAATATCTTTAATCTCTGCTCTTAATAGTATAATGAATGAAATGCGTTTAGACTTATTATTAATTGCGGTTGCAATAACTGTATTACTGACCGGAAGTTGTTCATAATAACCTAATTTGTTTTTATTAATTTGGAACCAGGTATCTGATACACAACTGATATTGCTGCCAGTATCAATAAGGGTATTTGTTGGTATTATATTTAGTTTGACCATTATTTCTGGACATCTGTAGTTTGTGATGGGCTCTTGAATGTCATTATCATCTTCTTCGAGCAGAAAATCTCTATCACAGTAGAGGTTGAGGATGTTGAGATCTTGTCCTTCGTTACTGTTAATTGGCCTAAATCCGAAATTAATTGTGTGTAAACGCACCGGAGTAGGTTGTGAAGTCTTGTTGGTTATCTCTACTTCGTCTTCACCTGTACAGCCATTTGTTTGATTGAAGTTTTCTTCTAATCCAGTGCTTTGGAGTTTAACTCCGCCTGATTTGAGTTATCCAACTCGGTGGGTTTGGGTTTGTGTGTTGTTGTCTGCCCAGTTGTGGCCGTCAACATCTGGCAAACTTGCTGCTGCTCTATTGTTGGATATGCAGTTGGTCTCCTGTCTTGGTATTGGTTCTGATTTCCCGGGCGCTGTGTTTGGGGTCTAAAATTAGTTTGAACGGGACCAGGTTGTCTATCATAACTAGGTTTTGGTTGGTAACCTCCTTCTCGATATCCTGTGTTATTCGTCTGATGTGGGTTCTGATGATAAGTAGGTCTGAGTGGTTGCCTGTAGTTTTGGTAGTATCCATAAGGTTATTTTGTTGTATCTCGGTTGTTTTTGTGTAATCTATCATTCTGTTGGTATGGCCTAAAATATGGACTTCTGTTATTCTGTGCCTGATGTTGGTTGTATTGCTGTGGTCTGGATATCGTTGTTTGTGGACTTATAGAACTGGTGGACTTTCTTCTTCGTATTTCAGAATTAGCCTCTTCCGTGTCTTCCCTCTGAAAAAGGTCTGCGAACTCCTTAACGTTGCAAATATTCTGCACTCTGCGGGCATCTTGAATACGTTGATCGAAGTGCTCGACAAGGGTCGTTATGATGTCCTCTTCGGGTGGCTGCGGAATCATAGATTTCATGGTTAGGACATGATCGATGAAATATTCGCTCCTGGTTAGTTTACCGCCGGGTCGATACTGCTCATATTCCAGTTTCTGTCGTGTGCCCTTCTGTATATCACGATTCCAGAATTTGCTAAGGAACTCTTCACTAAACTGTTTGAAGTTTGTGACCTCATGCTTGATTAATTGCCACCATCGTGACGCGCTTCCTTCTAAACTGTTCTCTATCACATCGAATAGACAGTCTTGTTAGCCTCCTATTTGGCCTATTTTTCTTAAAGTCAACCTCTCATAGTAACGGTTCAATCGGTATAAATATTCATTGGGATTATTTTGTCTACCATTAAATTTGGGTAGTGTTGGCTGTATCAAATTTATATTATCATGATTGTTTCCACTACAGGTGACATTAATTGGTGGGTTTATTGTACTATCTGGGTTTATTTTAGGGATGTCTGCGATAAGAGTCTGAACTTCTTGCATGACATAATTTTTATTTATATTTAATTTTTCATTTAAAATCATTTCTTGTTTCTGGAATGATTCTGTTAAGGTGTGTTCATTAATTGTTGAGTTTAGTTTGGTTTCAATTTCAGTAATTCTTACATTATTATTATTGACTGCTTCTTCGACTTGAATAAGCTGTTCTGTAAATTTATTTTCTACTTGGTTAATTTGGGCAGTTATGCATTCCTTAATACTTTCAATTTCAGTTTGCATTTCTTTAAAATTGGAGGTTATATTAACTTCATTTTGTTTAAGTTTTAGGGTTAGTTGTTTTTCTAAGCTATCTTCATTTTGTTTAAATTTTAGGGTTAGTCGTTTTTCTAAGTCATCTTCATTTTGTTTAAGTTTTAGGGTTAGTTGTTTTTCTAAGTTATCTTCATTTAGGGTTAGTCGTTTTTCTAAGTTATCTTCATTTTGTTTAAGTTTTAGGGTTAGTTGTTTTTCTAAGCTTTCTTCATTTAGGGTTAGTCGTTTTTCTAAGTTATCTTCATTTTGTTTAAAATTATTTTCCATTTTAATTTGCAAATTATTAATGAGCATTGTCATTTGCTCGAATAGTGAGGGTGACATCGTGGTTGTTTCAGGAGAACCGGTAATTTCTGTTGGAGTTGGTTCAATTACATGTTCCTCTGATTCAGTATTAGGCCTACTTGCAGAGTCAGTTGAAATTGAGGGTCTAAGATTTTTACTTTCTCCACCCTATACGTAGTATATGGAAAAAGTATTGTTTTCGTAAAAATGTTCGAATTTGAATTTTCAGTTGAATTATCTGTTTTGGTGCTCCCAGAACCCCAAAAAATTGTTTAGTGCAATTATCTGTGTTGGTGCTCCCTGAACCCAAAAATATTTTTAGTGGAATTTTTTGTTTTGGTGCTCCCTGAACCCAAAAAAGTGTTTTTAGATTGGTATCTGTCTGTCAGTATGTATACACGACCAGAGAGGACACTATTGGTCCAATTTTCATGAAATTTGGTATGTAGGTACTAAACCCTAATATCTCCAGGCGGTTTTTTCATTTTTTGGAATTTTTAATTTTTAAGGGTAATTTACCCCTAAAAACCCATAAAAAACGACAAAAATGCAAATTTTTCAAAAACGGCTCTAACGATTTTGATCAAATTTTCAGTATTTATAGTGCTTAAGAAGCCAAACAAAATTACACCACCCGCTTTTATCAAAACTTCGGTGTTTTATAATTATAGGGAAATGTTTAAAAATAAACAAGTTTGTGTTGTCAATCTAGCATCGCGGCAGCGGCCGCACGGGGTAGCACCACGGTAGCGAGCACGGCCAGTAATTCAAAGGTCGCACGATCGAATTCCGCCTGGGACAATAGTTTTTTTATACGATTGACATAGGTAGAATATTATTTTTTTGTTTTGTTCTAAAAAGTAGTAAATAAAATGATTAAAAACAATATTATTTTGACTACAGTAAGTTGGGAGAAAGTTTGTGTCAGTTAACTGATACCGTTTATTAATATTGCTTTCTTTAGTTTTTTCAGTCTGGGAAATTGAAGGCCTAAGGTTATATCTAGGGTTGTCTTCATTTGCATTGTTCATTTTGAAATATGTATAATCTGAATTACTATTATGGGTTAATTAATAATTAGGTTAGTTAAAATTATTGGGTTTTAATCACATACTACTAAAACTAAATTGATATCACTTATATTCTAACAAAGAAATTGTATGTAAATAGTTAATTTACTTAAATAGATAAATAATTAGTGTTTGCTTATAGGTCATAAATTAAATTTCTTGTTACTAAAGTTTTTTTTTTATGCTAAAGATTATCCAAAGCCCAGCCGTTGGTCACCAAATTTATAATAATCTTTACTCTCTTTTAATAATTCCCCATTAGTTGGGAGTAAAATTTTATAATAATCATCACACAAATTTATTCTTTGAACGATCTAATAGGATTAGCCTATTTATGATAATCTTATATTACGTTGAAATTAAATGATAGCTGTACTTTGAATCAAAAACTATAAATAAGAAACAGAATATACATTTTATTTTCCTTTAATTGTAATCAAATTATATCTTATACATTTACTCTTTAAAAGAAAATATTGATAATATTATTAGGTTTCCAAGATTGTTGTTCAGATTGTTCATTTACAAATTTCTTAAGATTGCCCATCAGCTTTGCTCAATTAATATTTTGTGGATTTATTATCTAAAGTTATATGACAATACATCTTTTATAGAATCTCGGGAAGGGTTATCGGCCGGGTTTGGATAATATTTTTATAATACGCATTTGAATTTTAATCTATGTTGAATATTGAATTTAGAAAATGGCATCAAGATTTGTACTCAAGATAAAATGTTCAAAGTTCCTTAATTTGATCAATTAGTCTTATTTAGTTGATTTTAACTATTGTTCTTTATAAAGTATACAGACTATACCAATGTTAAACGGTTTTGTTTCATGTAACACTTTTATTTTAAGCTGAATAAATATCGGAATTGCAAATACACATCTTCATCTCTGGACTCCTGGCTGTAGAATGCTTTTAAACTCGGCGGTAGTTCGGTAATTTTTTAATTGCCTCCTAGGGGGTTCTTGGTATTGCTCATCTTATTTTCTTTGTTGCACATCTGATCTCCGATTGGTCGGTTGTAGTTCATTTCGTTAGGCTCCATGTATTATAAGATTATAACGTTTCTTGTGTGAATATCGCATATTCGCGTGTAACATGAGTATTTATTTAGCACATTAATATTTCTTTTAAATTTATGCCATATTGGTTAAAATTACCATTATATTAGTAAAATAAAATTATGTATTAAACCACGACTTTAGTATCAAGCAGGCCTACTCTAGTGTGTTAATGGCTGAATGCTAAATCGTTATGTTATTTACGGTTTACAATCTCTTTACAAATAAATACTAATACTTTTACTTTAATTAACATTGTTTTACTGAACACTTATTTATGTTACACATATCTATATTATGTTCTATTGGTTGTATTTAGATTTTCTTATAACATAATTTCGAATCGCAATCTTTAATATCGATCATATGTTGAGATGTTTGTTTACATTGGTATAACGTAGTTTGGGTTCAATACGATTTCTGATCTTCACGCTGGATAACTGTGATTAAAGAATTGGTGTTAATGCTTGTTTGTTAATTTTATAGTGTGTTAATAGATGGAAAAGTGCTATATAAAAGTGTGGTATAATTTATTGTGATCTTGGTTGAAGTAGGCTAGGCCTAGGCTAGGTTTGTTTTTGTGAATTGGCAATCTTTAGGTTATAGGTCATTGTGTGATTCATGAGATTTGATATCATTATATACAGTTTATGAAAATTTTGTGACCTACTATGGTTGAAATATTATTTAAAATACAATGCAGAATGTCCGGAAAGAATACAACGCCTGAATATTATTAGCGCTAATTTTATAAAACGCAATGTAATATAGGGTACAACAGCATATGTCCGCAAAAAAAAAAAAAAAAGATGCCCGAATACAATTTATGAAAATTTTATTAACTACTATTGTTGAAATATTATTTAAAATACAATGATGAATGTCCGCAAAGAATGCGACTCCCGAATATTATTAGCGCTAATTTTATAAAACGATGTCATTAAAACTCAATTTAATATAAAACAGCGTGTCAGCGAAAAACCTATACTCACAAGAACAATAATTTTTTCTTGTTTCTATAAAATACCAGAGTTTAAACTTAATTTAAAATACAACCGCTAAGGTACGCCGAAAAGGTTATATAGAAACACTTGTAAAATTCAGAAAAGCAGAAATTAAATGTCGTTATTTGCAGGAACGAGTAACAAGTAAAACAAAGGCAATTGTCGGGACTCCCACGGAAAACATAAATCACGGGTAACGTAAATCCCGTAAATGTCCAAAATGTTTTACCCGAAGTAAAACAAATATAATTACGGTATTATACTTTAGTTACCGATCTATACAACTTGTAACTTTTCGTCACAGTAGGCACCCTAATTCTATAAATAGATACGTAAGAAACGAATCCATAAGTGGTTGACCTTGAGCCTACTTTACCTTTATCTGTACAAATAACTAAGCTTAAGCATGAATAGTTGAATTCAAATAAAACAAGAGGCATTTACTTAACAATGATATAAACTAAACTGAACATCTCTCGATATCGAGTTTCGCCTATTGACTCTCGATATCGATAAAGAAAAAAAAGTATGGGTGGTATCGTAAATCAACTCATCACTGCAATGGGAGTTATAGATGGATTTATTAGACAGCGAACTACTTTGAGTACTTGTGCGAGAGAGAAGGAGATAGTAGCGAGGGAGGGTACACTCAGGGCTATAGAATACAAGGGCTGGACCAGTCCGCCAAGGAAAGCGGTCCCGCCACTGCCACTGTGATGACGTCACGGTGGTAACACCTGCTCTATTCCCAACGCTTCTTATAAGTATTTCTGCTACAGTAATTTCAATTTCTTAGTAAAGCTGTAACATTTTTATGATGCGCTCTTCTTTAGTTTTAATATTGACACTACACAAAGCAATAAATAGACCGTAAACAATAATTAGTCTAAAGATATAAGCAGAAGACAGGGTTACAATAAAACTAACTAATTCGTAGGTAATAAAACGATGTAGTGTACTAATGTTAGCATACTTTTAATTTGATTCTCTGAAACATTTCTGAAAACTTAATACGAAATTGAACAAAATGTGCCACATTATTGAAAATAGTTGTACTTATTATAATAAACCACCAAAACTTGAATGTCATACTGCAGTTTTTAATAAAACATGTGTAATACTTATAAAATAAAACACATAAAACTTATAAATACTTACACACAATGAGTAGCTTATATGCAGATATATGCACATGACATAATAATTACTGCTGAAATAAAATATTTAAAAGAAACTGCTTTATGGAAATTTTCCTTCCCTAGGCCTTAGGGAATAGTTAATTTAATAGTTGAATTTAAACAATTGAACTATTTAAATTTAAATTGATACTGAATAATTTAAACAATTAAACTGAACAATTTAATTTATTCTAGAAGTTTAACTTAAAATTATGTTTTATTTTTGTCATAAATAATTTAATTACTCTAGGTTTAAATTTGATTATAATTATTTGTATATTATATATTTATTTATATCTAATTATTCTGACAATTTTAAGTGCATTTTGCTAGTAAAGATATTTTTTAAACATTTTAACTTAAAGCTGCAGAAGAAATTACTTGAGGATCTTGGTAACTTTTTAACATAAAGTAATCTGGCTTGCAACTCTTACATTAAATAAATAATACTTTTTAATGTTTATTTTAATTTGAAGCTGATTACTTAAAATTTATTGTTTTTAAATTTTGAGTTATAAATAATTACCGGTACTCTAAGTTTAAATCTTATTATTATTTATATAATTATACATTTATTTATTTATACCTCATCATTCTGAAAATGTTTGTTTTAATGTATTTTGTTAGTAAAGGTGTTTCTTGGAATATTCAAGTAACGCTGCAGACAATATTAGCCTACTTGATAATCTTGGTAACATTTCATAAAGTAATCTCGTCTGCAACGTAACATTAAATAAATAAATACCTTGCTAAACATATAATTTAGGTAAATGTGTGTATTGTATAATTGTTTAAAGAAATTCATGGAACGCCTCTTCGAGAAAATTAGCACTGAATGTGTCAAAGGGCGAAAATCTCGCGGAATTATATACCTTCTTTAAAAACGTGTACTGAGCAAAATAATTGCTCAATATTCACCAAACTTGCTAAACTTATAATTTAGGTATTGTATAACTTTTTAAAGAAATTCTTGGAATGCCTCTTCGAGAAAATTAGCCTTGAATATGCACCAAAATGTGAAAATCTCGCGGAATTAAATACTTCCTTTAAACACTTGTACTAAAAAAAATAATTTCTCAATATTAACCAAATTCGCTAAACAACTTAGGTGATTGTGTATGTTTATATAATGTTTTAAAGAAATTCGTGGAATGCCTCTTCGAGAAAATAAGCCTTAAAGGCGAAATAGGCGAAAATCTCGCGGAATTATATACCTTCTTTAAACACTTGTATTGAACAAAATAATTACTCAATATTAACCAAATTTGCTAAACAACTTAGGTTATTGTGTGTGTTTTGTATAATTTTTTAAAGAAATTCGTGGAATGCCTCTTCGAGAAAATTAGCCTTAAATATGCGTCAAAAGGTGAAAATCTCACGGAATTACATAGCTTCTTTAAACACTTGTACTGAACAAAATAATTACTCAATATTAACCAAATTTGGTAAACATATAATTTAGGTGGTTGTGTGTATTGCATAGTTTTTTAAAGAATTATCATCTTCAACGCTATATCAAATAACACGTGTGTATTGCATAGTTTTTTTAAAGAATTATCATATTCAACGTTATATCAAATAACACGTGAGAGCTAAGGCGAACCGTGCTTACACGGCGTGTCATGGTACCAGAGTGACGTCACATAAGAGGGGGGGCAAGAGGAAGGTTGGAACAGTCGGCGAGCGTTAACATCAAAGGGACCAGCCCTTGTATTCTATAGCCCTGGGGCACACTACTTCCCCTTCCCCCTCGCACTACCACTTTGTCACTTTCCCGTAATGTGGCAAACTAAACCGGGCACCTTACTGCATAGTTTTTTCTCACCGGCTGGCATTTTTTTCTTGACTAATATTTGCTTATTACCAGCCATGTTCCTTACAATGTCCACTCGCGTTATTATTATTGAACGATAATACAATGATTAAATTAATTACATACAATTACAATAAAACAATGTTAACGGGAATATTAAAAAAGAATATTGTAACTATAGGCATATAAATCATATTTTATTATAGAAATTAATGTTAATATAATGTTGACCCATTGTTACTTTGTGTAATTAGAAAACAACTCTTTACAAAAAGCCGAGTACTAGAATTGTAGTCCGTTAGAAGATAGTCTCAAATTCACTCGGTCCCACCCCTTCTCTCATTCCTCCACGTTCTTCAAGGTTTGTCGTCATGAGTCATCTCTGTCTTACACGAAGCTGCTAGCAGATTGCAACAGTTTTTCAATTTCAAATACTGTAGTTCCAAAACACATTAACGTGACTCAAAACTTCTTTTATTTTCTTGTGATAATTTCGTTCTATGGTAATTTTAAAATGTTTAGATTTTTAAGGTTTGACAACGAAATTCACGGCTTCTTATTCACGGTTTTTTCACGGTACCGGTACACGAAATTCACGGCTTCACGGTTGAGTGGGCAACCTGACAGTACAATATGCATACTGTTTATTATTTCTTACTTAAAGTGTTTAACACGGCCATAACAAAATGTGAACTGTTCGAAGAGTTGAATTTTTTAATCATTGCGCATGCGCCCCCAACCACCAACCCGTTGGCATGGTAACGGTACTTCTCAACTTCCAAGAATAATGTACAATAGCCCATAAACCTGCTCTGCTTAGCTTCATTTTCATACGCCAAATTGGATTGCTTTAGTTTCAGTTGTGTTGAGAATATTTCAATGTACCTAAAAATTGTTTTAAACAATTTTATGCATTTTCCCGACTTTAAAAAAAATTATATGTTAATTCCCGACTTTTCCTGACTGTTTTTCATTTCTATGTTAATTCCCGATTTTCCCGACTGCTAGAAACCCTGTGATTGTATATCAACACTTTTTGGTGGTGACTGTACTGAAGACTCACAATCGAGTAGGAGAGGGTAAGACGTTACAGCGCATGCTCAAGTGACGCTTCACGCTATTTGGCACTATCTGTAGAAGCTCTTTAGTCTGGGATTCTATGGTTTGGCACATTCTGTAGTCTGCCACCGATTGAGCAGCTCCCCGGTCAGTTTTTTCGGGTGAATTCGTGCATTCACAGACCTTGACCAGATATTCGTAGATGTCTTGCCACTGCACTGGCTGTGGGTTATCAGTTTTACCCACTTATTCGGTGTTGTTTAGGATACTTGTTCCAGCATTATTAGTTCTCCCAGTGTTTCTCGTAACTAACTGTAAGTTCAGGGTTCACTTTAGTACATTGGGCTAAAAATCACGTTTGTACATTGTTCTCCAAGCCCAGCACGAGTTCTTCAAGGGCTAAACAAATTATTAGGGTAAGCATGTGACTCTCACTATACAGAAAAAACTAAAGATAATTAACCATCTCTAAAAAGTGAAAACAGATAATGCGTGATTTCAATATTGTTCTTCGACTCTTTTGATATAAAAACAAAAAGAGGAACTAAAGAAGTTTGCTGCTGCAGCAGTTACAGTAAATAATACGGAATCAAGACACACATTTAAGAAACCTAAACTTGAAATTCTTGATTGTGCCTTGTACACTTAGTTTAGTAAAACGATCAGAGGAAAAACCAGTGATGATCATCGAATGTTATGACCATCGAAAAAGCAAAATAGTTTCATCATAATCTGAATATTTGAAAGAGCTTGTTGTTTTCTGATGGTTGGCTTCAGAAATTTAAATTTGACACAGAATCCGGAGGCTGGATGTGGGTTGGAGAGAGATTTTCAGCCGATGACAATGCCGCTGAAGAATATAAGTACACTTTTAGCAGCCTTGTTTTATAGTGGGAGTTAACCCTTGGTCAAGTTTACAATGCTGATGAAACCAAACTTTTATGGCTTTGTTTGCCAATTTACTCTGGTAGGTGGAAATAAAAAATCAGCTAAGATATGATTATATATGATTTGTATCGTAAGACAGTTTTCCAAAAACAGTTTAATGTTAAAGATGCAATTTTCACAACTGCATTAAGGCCCTGATTAACTTTTTTCTTAGGTGAAAAAAGTGACTCTTCAGCGGTGATGACCCATACTTTGACCTGATGATGAAGTTGCAGATCAAAATCAAAATATGGTGCTAGATTTGGTAGAGGCTGTGCAAATAACCCTTTAAGAGACGAAGTTATACACTGAAATTGACAAAAGTGTCAGTGGTTGAAGAACTGAGTGACAAACAGATTATACATGAATGATAAAATACAAATTGTACGTATTTGCCGGATATTATTGTTTATAATGGCGAAACAAACGTTTCAAGGCACAGCACATTAAAAGGATTTATTTTTTCAAACATGTAGCAAATTAATAATTTTCAGAATACATAACTTCACCAACCAAAATTATTGTATTATTAACAAAATCAGATGTAAGAATTCGGTTTTGGCTTTAGTTCTTAAAATTCTTTTATACTGTACTGACTACCTAGTTTTCACAGGACCAATAAAGGGCAAAGAGAAGAATAACTTACAGAAAAAACTAAACTCAATTAAAACTATGATTATCGGAGTTCATCTTAGAATGATTCTCAATGTTACGCATAAATCTTTCTCTTGTAATTTTAGAAGAAAGGTAATCGAGGAATCTCAATTTCAGGCCTAATTTAAATTGTAGTACAGGGAGACCGAGCTTTGCTCGGATAAGACACGCAACATTTATTTGGTAAGTTAATAATTTAGTAAATCACAAATTTTTTTAATTATATACAAAATGTAAACACATTTTATATACACAGATAAACACATTTTAATACACAATATAAAGACATTGTAAGCTATATCATATCGTACATATCAACTTCCATATCGATCGGGTTGTCTGTTGTAATTGGAGGAGTATTAGAACGATTGTTCAGAGCTTCTTTCCATACTTCGTTGCGGGTGTGTGTGGGATTTCATGGCGGTAAAACCACTTTCAAGTTGGTTCAGTAAAAACAACCTAAATATATGGAATCATCTGTTGTTTACAAATCAAATAAAAAGGTTTTGGTTCAGGATTGCATGGGAACGTTAGAAGCTACTGGGGCATAATCCTGATTTATCCCAATCTGAGATGACCAGCTCCAATCGATTCCTCGTGGCCGAAAAAAAAAATCAAAAATTCTTGGGCGAAAAATTTTGTTTGTTTGGACAAACAGTGCTTACTTTAGAGTATTAGATTAGATTATAGATCTCTCTTATTCAAAAATGCTAAGTCATCAGGGTATTATTCTTCAGCATAAAACTTTAAAAGTGGTGCACTGATATACTTAAAGTGAAGTAATACTTTAATAATAATATGTATATTTTTCGCCATTCCGAATATTGATTTATTATCTAAATCTTAAGACTTACCGTCAAACAATATTAATTTGAAAACCATCATGCGACGGCCGTTTCGGCTATTCAGCCATTATCAAGCAACTATAAGCCGGATGATCCTTTGTCAATTATTAACATAAAAACACTAAAACATAGTTCACAACACAACAACGATAATAACTTAACACACGTACACAAAACATTATTCAGAAGAGTCAAGATAAATACGATCGACCGGTCGGCCCGACACTCCGATACGTACTGTGGATTGATGGTTACATTACTCGATGGAGGGGGTTGCTTATCTCCAACAATGTATCGAATAATGCGTTGGAATCAAACTTAAGTTTTTCATTCAGTAAAACATTGCCATCGATCTTGTGGTGTTTGTATATTTCAAATTGTTCAAGAGAATTCATATATCTGCCCTTTTTACATCGGTGTAGAATTTTAAGTGTATCTTTCATGTCAGAATAACTGTGGTTGGTTTGAATAAGGTGTTCAGCAAACTTAGATTCAGACTTGGTTAACTGTGCTAATTTTTTAGAAGATGGAATGTGTTCCTTAAACCTCTTTTTAAAAGATCTTCCTGTCTGTCCTATATATTTCTTCGGACATTCATTGCAGGATAGTTCATATATTCCTGTTCCTTCAAATTCGTCTTTTTGGAATATCCTTAATATTCCAAAAAGGAATACTTTAATATTACTCGACACCTTTTTACGGGGACACTAAATTGCTTTGTCGTCCAGACTAGTTAAGTTACACCACTTCTGCCATGTTAAATTTGTCAAAACTTTTGTAGCCTATGTTACGCATTTATAAAGAAAAATCAAGCGACACCTCATTCGACAAATTGTTTTGGGTAAGTGCCAGGTCATAGGGTAATTTTTTTAAGCAAAAACCTTATAAGTAGGGCATTGATGTAACTAAAGACAACTAACACTTTGATATCTAACCTATTGCGTTCCACAGGCGAACTCAGTCCAACATTGCTAATTTGCCGTTGCGATTCACTGTTACTAAAACAGCGGAAGAGACGGTCAAGGTA
This sequence comes from Philaenus spumarius, assembly GCA_018207615.1. NCBI lineage: Eukaryota > Metazoa > Arthropoda > Insecta > Hemiptera > Aphrophoridae > Philaenus > Philaenus spumarius. The sequence continues at coordinate 957,369 of JAGFPH010000028.1, forward strand.
CTACTTGAAACTCACTTCCCTGGATGCATAAATAGTGACACTGCAGACGGTAGTCGAAGTTAAGCTGGGGATAGCTCTTGGCCGAGGGCATTCCGGGCTGACTGGAAACTGGCCAGAAGCATTGTCACAATTTCTAACTAAAATGGGCGATAAATAAATTCAGCCCATTTAAAAACCTGGCGGAGACGGAATCTATCCGGCATTATTGCAAGAAGGACTAGACTCCCTTATCCAATGGATCTGCAAGCTATCTAGAGCCAGTGGGTGCTCCTTGGACTTCTGTCTCTAGACATTCACAAATTGTCGGAGGCAAGGAAGCCGGCATACAGACTAAGAAGTGTGAACGAATGGCAGAGGGGCATGCTAGGAGCAGGACATTACGACATTGTGAACACCGTACTTAAAAACTCGGTGTTAGACATGGTGACTGATACAATGCACACAGAGTACGTTTTCTAACCCGAGAAGACTGGGAAAGAAACATCAAACCAGGATCTGCTAAAGGGACTCTAGTCTGGTACACAGGTGTCTTTGATGAGCAGCAATTCTGGCTATGGCATATACAGCACTTCACCAAAGACGAACATCAGTGCGACGTACTGTACAGTCTTCCAAGCAGAAATCTTAGCCCACTACTTGCGCCCACTTGAATTGTTGAATGGATACAGGAATAGACATATCCTAGTACTCTCTGACAGTCAAGCAGCACATAAAGCGCTGGACTCAGAACAAGTCACATCCAAACTGGCCTCTTAACACTAGTCAGACTTTCCACTTTAAATATGGAAATGGGTGCCAGGACACCTTGGCATTCCAGGAAATGAGATGGCGGATGCTCTTGCAAAGAAAGGAGCATCTGCACCATTCATTGGGCTGCATTAGCCGTAGCATGGAGTACTTACACTTCCATGTATTTTACATACTTGAAGTGTTGCTTTTTTTTAAATTCAAGTGTGATCATGTCCAAAATATGATACACAACTACAGCACCAGACAAGCTTGTGAGTATCGTGCCAGACAGCACAGGTTAAATTTATACAGTAAACTACCCTCACAAGCTCATGCAAAGTTTATGAATAAGCGTCCTAAAAGCATTCAAAAGTCCCCAAACTAACAGGCTTTTTAAAAAGTCTTAGACAATTTCTATTGTCTGGATCCTTTTACTCGGTGGAAGAGTTTGTGCATCACGATACTATTTTGTGATAGATGTGATCTCGTTTTTTATGCTAAGTGTTTTAACTTTTTATGTTACTAACTAAATTTTTTAAATTTTGTGTTGATTATTGTCACAGAGAAGGAATATACAGAGGAAACATCTAAGCGTACGCGAATTGGGTGTCTAGCACTCGACACTGGTATCTACATTAGTAGTTCCCAGAGTCGCCATGAGAGGGCAGCATCGTCGCTGGCCCCTCCCCTACCCCCCCTCGCCTCCTGCTGCTAGCCCCTCGTCCCCTCCAGCACCGCGCGACACTCGCCTGACTCAAGGTTGTTAATGTACTCTAACAACCTTGCGCCCGACTCCCTGGCTGTCCTCGCTGCTACAATAAGTAATTGTAAAGGAAACTTGTCACAAACATGTTCTGTATTTGATTGTCATGTAGCAATAAATGTAAAACACTTGAACAATAGTACAAAATAAGTTAAATGGATTATCAAAGTAAATCAATAAATGTTTTAATTATACTTTAATTAAAACTCTTAAATCCTTATAATAGTTGCGGGAAATGATATTAATTTTAGTACACAGGATTATAAAAGAAAATATGATGCAGTTGAACGTGTTTAATCTCTTGGTAGGAATGATAAAATGGTTTACAATTACTGTAATTCATAGACTATAAAAAATACTGTAGCCTACTCTACTTAAACATAATAATTTGGTCATTTCATAATATAAAGACGATAACAAATTACCACATTATACAATCCTAATTATCCTACATTTACTAAGTACAGTAATGCAAAAAACTAACCCTTCTTTAAAATTTTTATAAAAGGTTTTCTACTTTGAACAATAGGCTAGAATATTATAAATACACAGATAAACTTGGTAAAACTAATAAAATCTTGTAAAACAATGAGTGAATATGTGCTCTTACAATAAATCCAATGTTAATGCTATATAAAAAATATATTAAATATAAGTTTTCCATATATATACGTAACTTAAATATTAACTATTTAGAAAACTAACATAGGCTAGCATTAAAGAACAACAAATGAATAATTAACGACTAAACTCATAATATTTACATTGATTTACATATCCAAGGGTGTGCAATGTTAATAGGTACTTTTCCATTACGTTCAATTCAAAAGACCACTGATTTGAACAAACAGCATATCTTAAATAAATTTACATATCAACTGAAGTAACTAGATTTACAAATACCCTACATTTACTAAGTACAGTAATGCAAAAAACTAACCCTTCTTTAAAATGTAACTTATAAAAGGTTTTCTACTTTAAACAATAGGCTAGAATATTACAAATACACAGATAAGCTTCGTAAAAAACTCATAAAACCTTGTAAAACAATGAGTGAATAGGCCTATGTGCTCTTACAATAAATCCAATGTTAATGCTATATTAAATATAAGTTTTCCATATACAGGGTGTTTACTGAAAACCCTTCAGGACTTTGGGATATGATTCCTCATACAAAAAGTAAGAAAAAAGTTAATATAAACATAGGTCCAAAAACGCTTCGTTTTCCAGATATCCGCCATTTTGTTTTCTGTACAAAATAATTCATATCTAGAGAACGGTTTGACTGATTGAGTTCAAACTTGGTATGAAGTTTAACCTGACAATGATATACCTCAAGAAAATAAACGATTAAATCCAATCATGAGTTTCAGAATGGTGGCTGTTTGAAAATTACAAACCTAAATTACTCCAAAACCGTACATTTTAACGAAAAATGTCAAGACACCTTTTTTGTAGCCCTTTTGATTCCCCATCGGATGGTGTAACTGACAAAACAATCGAATGAAGGATAATAGCTAAGTTAAAAGGTAATGACAACAAATGTCCATACAATATTGTAGTAATTACTGTGTTGGTATAGGATGCCGGGTTGAACAAACCAATTAGTACACATAATATAACTATTTACCTCCATTTGAATGTATTAACACCTATTTAAGAAAATCTATCTTAACAATCTTGATTATGCATACCGTATTAGAAACATTAGTCACTTTATTTGACTAGATATTAATGTTCTTTGTTTTTGTGATTATGTTTCTTATAGACTATACCCTACAATACGTTCAGAATTAAATTTTTCCATCAGTTAAATTAAACTGCTATTATTGACTTTATAGGCCTACACTGCAACAAATATAAGGCTAGTCGGTAGGGGTAATTTTAGACCAAACGATGCAGTAATTTACAATACGGCTGATTCTTTTTATAAGTACAATAAAGTATGTAGATTAACATACAAAAGTTTACCAGTCTATCGATTTCCCAAGTCAAAAAAATCGAGACAATTTTTTTTCTTCAAAAATTCTTAATTTTTCGGGCTGGGATTAAGATAAATAAAAATAAAAAATACCACCCTGTAGAGGGAAGTGTTTTTCAATAAAAAGTTCTTCTGTAATTATTTCGCCCGAGTAATGGTTTGTTTGGAGAAAATTCGCAAAGTATTATTAAAAAGAAAATTATAAAAAAAAATCTAAATTTAATAATAGTACAAGTAGACATTTGTGTGGGAACTCGGTGCAGGTTAACCAATTTTGACGGATTTTTTAAAATTTGTTCGTCTCGATGAGAAGAAAAAAGTTTAAAAAATGTGTTTGTGTTCTCCCCCCCCCCCCCCCTTAATTTTGTATTCAATAAAACAGTTCTTTTTTAAGTGCCTACTCACTAAAATTAGAAATACAGCTAAAAACAAATAATTGGCCCTACGGCAGAAATCACAGAAAAGGGAAATCTCATTCATATATGTAGAGTTGGCTCATTCTAAATTGGCTGAATTTTAATATATCGAATTCAAACTTGACATAGAAGTTAAAATATATATTTTAAAAATTTATGCTGAGTCTGAGCTTGTTATCTTGAAAATGACCTGATCTAGAGCCATTTGACTTATCAATGGGTTTCTCGATTTTAGGAGTACCAGACCCACCAACTCATTTTAAACACCTCCAGTTTAGAAAATTTTCAAAATATAAACCTAAAAGTTTTTTACAAGTTAAAAATTTAAATTCAAACAAGATAAATGAGTATAATTCTTTTTTATTATTTACTTTCAAGAGCACAAGTAACTTAAAAAAGTATAATTTTGGACCTTTTTAAATTTTGCATCAACACGCTTGAGTTGATCGGCTGCAGATTAGTCAATCTTTTAAATATAGTTTTTAAAATAGGTATAGCAAAAACCAATTGTGTTTGTAACTTATGTACCAATTTTTAAATCGATATGTTCAAAAATGTCGAAAATGGATTCCAACGAATCCAAAGGTGTTGTAGTTAAAACGAGATAGGTAAAACAGTAGACTATATTCAAGAGCCTTGTTTTTAAAAAGAACTGAAAAAATAGTTCATACTTACTGAGAATAATACTACCGTAGTGTATTCAACTTGAAAAACAAATTTGATGTTGATATTCTAAAAAATGACGAAACTGGAATAGCGAAAGGGCTACAGCGTTCGGTAAGCAAAAAATCGTGAGGTTCGTTGATAAATCTGATGGCTCTAGCTCATCAAATTTTTAAGATACCAACTTGAGTCTTGGTATATAAGTTAAAAATAAGCTTTTCACTTGCTAATTCGATATATTACAAAATGGCCAACTTAGATTTGCTATACGTATGGACGGAAATGATCGTATAAAGACACATTCATTAATAATTATGCGTTCATAAATTTGATGGCCTATTTAGTTTAAAATTATCGTAGATGTATAATTTTTGTATATTATATTTATACATATATTGTTTATGTATATTTTAAATTTCATACAAAGTGGATGATTATCTTTAGAGAAAATTGATTTTTAAGACAATTTAATCGAGACTGATTATATGCTAATACGCTGGTCTTCGAAATTGTATTATTTTGAATATAAAAAAGTTGAATTCTTAGAGAAAACGGCAGCCATTTTGAATCCGCCATGTTGAATTTTCATATTTTATATGAATCAGTTCCTCCTAAAAACCCCCAAATAACCAGTTTTCTTTTTCTTTGAGACGCATTTTTTTTATTGGAATATATATATTTGGGCAATTTGTTAGATGATTATTTTTTGGTTCTTTGTCCACTTTGCGTTCGTATACCGTCCATCCGATTGCTTTGAAATTTTGCATAGTAACACAGGTTAACCCTGGGAAGGTTTTAGGCCATTTACCAAAGTCCTAGGACATTAGGGCTACGCCCCAGTGGCCCTCAAAGTTTCAATGTTAATCTTATGGAAGAAAGATTTCTATTGATTTTATCAGGGACACAAAAACAGCTGTTCGTATGAAAAGCTTAAAACAGCTGATTTTGATCAACAACTGATTTGGATCAAATCAGTATCAAATGTAGTATTACCTTTTTGAGGTTACATTGACAAACTAAAAACAAACACAAACAAAAATGAACGAAAAATGCTAACTATATTTTAATTCAATTCAAACATTGGTTGTTACAAACCTATTATATATAAAACAGCTAATTTGGATCAAAAACTGAACATAATCATTCACAGATATGTCAAGTCTTATATATTATCATCCGTTCAGCCGCTATTCACCCGAGAAGGAGCTCCGGTATACAATCCTTCAAATTTCCCATGTTAATCTTATGGAGATAATGTTTAATGAGTTTGAGTCAGCTGCCAAATAAAACAGCTAATTTATGCTCGGTCACCTATGTACAAACGAGCAAAAGATTAACGAGATTCTTTATCGAATTTTCCACCTGCGAGCGAAGCGAAGCAGCCATCTGAGGCCGAAGGCCGAGCCGGGGTTGGGACGCGGAGCGTCCAGGGGCAGAGCCCCTAGTTTATATTAATATCTAACCCATTTGTATAACCCATTTCATAAGATTTTAATAATATTCAAAAATTTCTAAGCTACCTTAGAACACAAAATGTTTGTAATAAAAAAACTGTCAAGTATTTAGTTCAGTAAGTCAGTGAATAAAAATCAGGAATTAAATTATTCGATAAACATTTGTACAAAACATACTCTAATAAGTTTAAAATGTTTAAAACTTGTATCGGTTCAGTTAAAGTTGGTTCAAGAATCTTTTATTAGCTTATAACTTATTCAAAAAGTATGTCTCATTTAAAAACATAAGTTTGAATTAAATTATAATACAAATAAAACAATTTATCTTAGTAAATATACTATTCTGTACTTAATTTCTACGGAAATTATTTCCCGTAATGAAAATAGGCTTTTTTGTTACATTTACACTTATAACAGAAGAGTAAAAGTTGAATTCCCAACTTGTAGTCTAAACGAGGCGGGGAAGTGGGACATTTCCCCCGCTACCATCACATCCTTCCCCGCTCGTCCCTCTCTCTCTTGTAACGTGCATTAGGACATCCTAGCGCGGCCACCGGACTAGATCGGAACTACAACTAGAGCGTACGATCAAGCCGTTTAAATGTTTCCTCTGTATATTCCTTCTCTGTGTTATTGTATATTTTGCTCTATTTTGTCTACTGCTTGTTGTTTAATTGTATTTTGTGGGTATTGTTCCAGTGTGTTGTGATATGACTTGTTTTATGCAAATGTTTTATGTCAAATAAACCAATAACCAATAAATAAATGGCCCAAGAGCGCAGTAAAAAACTGGGCCATGGAAGAGCAACACCAGAGATGGTGTAGATTACCCGGGCACACGCAGAGTAAACGATTGATCAAGGGACCAAACGCTAAGCTTACTAAATCTCTAATCAAGTTAAACTGCCCAGAGCTCAAAAGAGCCGTAGGATTCATTACTGGACATGGTCAGTTAAGGAAACAACAGTGGGAATCCTTGAAGGCGACCAACGCTGTCGGCTTTGTAATCAGGCAGCAGAGTCAGCAAGACATGTCATATTTGAGTGCGAGATCCTGGAGCGTAGGAGGAGGAGGTTCTTTGGAATCCAGCAACCCGGGGACGAAGAAAACACATACTTGGTGGAGAAAATCCTGGACCTCACAAGGGATACAGGCTTCTAACGTGCTAGGCACGGGACACAATAAACCAAAGGCTTACGTGTAAGGAGGAATCCACCCCAGTAAAATCTAATCTAATCTAGTGTAGAATCTGTGGTTTTCGGTATAATGAGACTTCAATGTTGTTCAAACACTTTAGAAGCTAGTGTCAGATTATATTGGCTGTGAAATATATTTTAAGTTGAGCAGCTGTTTGCCAGCCATGATCGAGAAATGCAACTACAGAGAACCCCTCTTAACCGGCCTCGGATCAACCGGTCCTCGGATTAACCGGCCTATCCAATGGAGCAACAGAGTTTTTTTCTCTTACAGATTATATTACTGTATCTGGCCGAAGTTTCAAACATTGATTGTTTGACGGACATTTCCCGGAAAATAAAGCTAGGTGACGCAACTTTAGGTGTGCAATGTAGTGTTGTGGCAAGCAGAACAGGAGAGAGGGAGCGTGTGTTTGATTCCCTTCTTGCTTCCGCGGCAACTGTATTTTTTCTTAGAATCAATTGACAAAGATGTAATATTTGTAACATATTGAGTAATATTTGAGCAGCAAAAGATTCAACGGCATTAGACGTGATGAAGTTATAAAAATGGAGAGACTTAGCTTTACAAATCTTTGAAAGATATAGAACGAAAAAAAATATGGTAACTGATTTTTTTAAACGGTGATACAGTATATGTAAATTCAGTTTTCAAAGTTTATGTAAGTTAAAAATGTTTAATTTGTTGGTGTTTGTTTATGTATGTATGTACATACAATAAAATGAGTTGCAATAACGTCTTATTTGCTTGTTTATTTATGAGATATGTTGGTTATTTTTTAACAAAAATCTATTTTTACGGGAACCTCGGATCAACCGGCCAGGGTCTCGGTCTCAACCAGACCGGTTAAAAGGGGTTCTACTGTAGCATCGTCTGTTGTCTTGGGTCTTGTAACTTTTGTTTATGTTTTTTCAAGTGGTGGTATTATACATTATTATTTTGCAGTTTTGTAAAGCACTTGTGTAAATTTTGTTTGTGTAAATAATGTAGTAACTTGTTTTTCTTTTATTTTGTGTTGAGAAATGGCAACTTTGTAAACTATATGTTACCATGGTTATGTACGATTATTTAACCCTTTCAGTGCCAAGCCACTTTTATCATAGTCACAAATTTTGCCACATGTATTTTGGGCTAGGGTTGTGCTAGAAATGCCAAGGTCTAAACACTGTAAATGTAACGTTTTAGTAAAAAAAATCATAACTTCTCTTCTATATAAGATATTTTTATGAATGAGGTCTGAAAATGTTGCTAATAAAATTGTCTATGTTTATACTAATGATATAATATGGGGGGAAAAAATTGTCACTGTAAAAATTATTTTTCTTGAAAATTAAAAAAAAAATATTTTTATTTTATAAGTTTAAACATTTTTGGCCAAAACCCTAGAAACATTTTTACTGTGGGAAACCTATTATTTCCAATCCCTATAATGTTTTGTATGTATAAAAAAAATCATATCATTTCATAGAAAATGTAAAAAAATAAAAATATTTTTCAAAGAAACTAAAAATTGTAAATTACATGACATTTAACTTATAACCTACAAAAAAGTTGACTTACCACAGGATCTGTATTTCAAACGTTTAACTCAGTTTTTAGTTTATAAAAATACATTATTTAACTAAACACTATAAAATGCACCATACAAGTTTATATACACACACAATTTTTGTTTTTACTAAAATAATCGATTGGTTTAGCTGTAACCGGAGGACAGTGTTTGGGGGCCTGGTGTTTCTATAAAAGTAAAATCATGAATAAAATTTTCACAGTCTAATTCATTTAAACTTTTCCATATTTCATTATCAATTTGTTCACCACATTCACTATCTGTATCTGAAGAGCTATCACTAAGAACATTTCTATTTATAGGCCTAGGTGAAGTAGATGGTAGGTTATGCAATGAGGTTATGTAGGTTATGTTTCTAGATCTTGCTGTGTAAAAAAAGGCCTATTACGATTGATGGATTCATTTTCTGGATAATAAGATGGATCACTATCACTATCTTCACTAAATAAATTTGATAATTCGGAAGCAAGTGAAACATTATCGTCAGATAGATCAACTTCAAGCTGTCTGTCAATTTCACTTGAACCAATGTCTTCTCTATTCATTTTCACAAAGATTTTATATTGTTATATACACTTAAAACTATAACACTCTACACAATTTGTCAATAAAAACACTAGAAACAATTATTTAAGACAGTAATTAACTAAAAAAACACAATAACGTAACTCACATTGGACAATAACAACTTGCAAGACTAGTAAACACTTCGCAGTAGGCCACCTGATTCCGTCGTTTCTTGTAGTTTACAAACTCTAAATTAAATGTCATAACATATAATCTCACAATGTCTAAACACTTGAAATCTGTTATAGACTTATTGGATATACTATCTAGTATGCATTAACATTAATATAATGCCTATTGAAGGTATATAATGTGTTTTATAAATCGTCGGCTGGTGTTTTCTCGCATAGTATTCAAACAACGATATATCGTCGGCATGGCACTTCTTGCACATTTTCAACCAACGATATATCGTCGGCATGGCACTCAAAGGGTTAAAACAATAATGTTATTGTTAAAATAAATTTTTGAATAAATATAAATCTATTACATACTGTAAAAAGTATTTTCAAAACTCTAACCTCTTTTATTACTACTATTAAGTTCATAAAAAAAACATTTTTTTTTCTTGTTCGACCTAATATATTCAAAATAGGCCTACTCAATAAAATAATTTTGTTAAACCTCAAGACTATTTTTAATCATTACATTTAGTGTAAAAAAGTATTTTCAAATCTCTAAACTCTATTATTTTTAATTTCATTACAAAACAAAATAATAGATTTTTCTAACCGATTATATTCAAAATAGGCCTACTCAATGAAAAATTATTTTACTCTCAACAATTTTTTCCTTATTCTCTGGAATATTCCGAACAAAATGATTTATAATAAGTTATGTTTACTGTTTACAGTAATTTTTTGGTGAATTTACAAAAATATTTCTTCAAACAGTCACATTTTAATTGGATCTGGTGGAGGAGCCAAGTGTCAAATAAATAGAGTGCAAAAGGTTAAATTGTTTAATTTTTAAGTGCGCTGCCTTTTACGGGGGCACTGAATAAGATGCTTTGTCATCCGGACGACCTATGTTATGCCACTGTTACCAATGTTTGTCAAAATCTTTTCGGAAGTAACTTTTAAGCAGAAACAAGATTGCCGCCACTACTCTGGATTTTAAATTTGTCAAAACATTTTTATTTAGCCTATGTGACACACTTAATAAAATAAATCGATTGAGACCTCATTTGTCAAATGTTTTGGGCTGTTTAAGAGATTTAAGGTGGAACATATTTTTACCAAGACTAACTTAATAACATTTAGATTTATTTGGAAAAATACTTACTTTTGTTTGAAACCAAACATGTTTAACAGACTCAGCTGCCGACCAACACCAGGTGTGGTTTTCTTGCTCAGACCAGGACGTCGGCATTGTAATGGAGTTGGAGGACTCATTAGTGAATTATTACATTCCTAAAACAATATTTAATTTGGTTTATTAAGCAGTTCTGAGTCAACTTTTAGGACAGTAATGTAGATATCACATGTTTATACTCTAGACAATAGTCATATGTAAATAACTTTTCAGCAATAGTTTTACTACATTGTTATGTTCAAGTTCTGCTCGATATAGCCGAGATTAATAAAAAAATGTTTAATAACAATATCTAGTTATAGCTAATTAACCAATTCAAGACACAATAGACAGACATTGGTTTAGTTATTAAAATAATATACAGTATTAAGTAGTTTCTTTTACAATTTCAATACTTAATCAAATTTAATATTTGTGTACAGAACATGTATTCATAAATGAAAATATTATATTGTATGTTTAACACTTTGCTCGCGTGTGACATGATTTCTTGTCCGAGTAATAATTACACACAACATGCGTTTCTCTTTAGTTTTAATCCATTTAATGAGAATTGCAGTTCTCAGATTGGCTATTAGAGTAGATAAAAATTTAGTTTTGGTTAGACAGCTGGCTTTGTAAAACTGAGATTACCAGCCTTGTATTAATTGTAAGAGTGTAAAACCAGTTCCGGCCGTCATTTTAGATGAGTTTGTTTGCGCGCATGCCTCACTTGTTAGAAAATTGCCATGGGAAAGATGAGCTATTGCAGTGACTCTTAGGGTGAGACCTAAAGTCAGGAGTAGTCAATGGGTACCATTCTTGTACTCGGAATTCGTTTTGGGGTGATTAAATTTTTTTATATATTTGTACATATGTGTTCACACACTTAACAGCAGCATGTCCGATTTGGTGCAAATTTAGTACAAACGTTGGTTTTCTAAGTCACTCAGACAAGCCGCTAGCCAAAAAATTCAACAACCGAAAGAAAGCATTTTTTTTAGATTTTTCACACAAGAATGAATGATACTTTTTTTATGTTTATCTAAAACAATAAGTATAAGATATTATTCTGCACATTTGGTTTTTTTTACATAACCTTATAACTCATCTGTATAACGGAACAAATTCCATGTCGCTAAACACTACAGAATACTAACAAAACAGCTATCTACTTTGACCTACATTCCAAATCAAGAGCTATCTTGAGTCTCCTCAACCAATGTATAACCTATCCCAATAGAAAAGTAATCAAAATTTAACTATACAATAAAAATTGAAGTCAGAAACCTATGTCAATGTAATAATATTTAAATTTCCAATGTTTTGTACTAAGCCATAATAATAACAAACCTGTGAACATAATTATAGCCTAGTTCTACCACCTCAGTCGAAATTATAACCTAACTGCAAATATGTAAATCCCAGTTTGCGGATAATCAACAACAACAATTTATCACAATAATAATACAAACACAGCCTTTTATTTAATTCACACCATTTTACTGTATTCGAAATATTATTAGAAAACACTTCTAAATGTAATAAATAACCTTAGATTCCATATAGGAACATCGGACAGCAAAAGATACAACAATAATTACCTACTTACTGTTGTACAGTACACTAGAATAAATATCAGCTGTTCAATGCATATTTGAAAGTAAAAACTAAATATATTTAGAGATAAATTAGACCTTGGACAATTGTAAAATCACATCTTTTATTAAATAATAGACACAAAATTATGTAAACTCGTAGCGTAAGTGTTAGGAAACAATTTAGAATAATTAACTGCAATATTAAGAATTCCATGTCTTGATATAGCCTACTGCTAAGAAGAGAGTTCAAATGTATGTGTCGCGTATTTCTAAATAAACCTTTAACTAACCCAATTTCAATAACCAACGATTAAGTATCGTACGGCGATAATAATCCAAGACATTTATTCTTTGCAAAAATTAATTAACTAAATAAAAATATGAAGAAAAGAACGGATTATTTTAATCATCCGCTATAACTGTCCAACTACATGAGATGAGTTTCAAGCAAAGATGTCAATGCGCCGGATTGGCCATACAGAAACGAGAATCCATTATACTAATGGATGTGTGAACCCCATATCTGCAAAAACCAACACCGCATCCTTTTAAAAGCTTTCAAGAGAGTCAGCGTCTATCTTCAAGTGGACAGTTGTACAGTAAAGCGTCTCGTCATTTATTTAAAATTTCCATTAAAGTAAACAGTGAAGAGTCGGTGAAAGTATTCCAGAGAGTGGTATACTCTGAAGTAATAGATCTTAGAAAAATTAAATCCTTAAAATCAGCAAAGAACTGTATCAAATAAACAATTTAAATAGAACTTTTTTTAGACCGACGCTATAACGTTATTTCGTATTAAGTTAATAAATTCAGAATGGGTAATCATTTAAATAGGTGTGCTTAACCAGCTGAGAGCCTACCCCGAGAATTTATAAGAATAATTTTACTATAAAACCGATTATTACAAATTTGAACTGAGCTAATACATAGGGCAAATTAAAACAATTGTGTATATAGTATAAATGAACTTTAATGAAATTTGGAGACAATCTCAAATTAACATATTTAATTCCATGTATTTTAATTGAATAAATCATTGCATTTTGTTATTAATATAATAAAATTTTCTTCTATTTTGTTTGTTAAGTTAGCTATTTTAGACCATCAGACTAAATTTAAAATGGAAAGCATTTCCAAGTCAAAGTGAAACAAATTAGAATCATTTCAAAAATTATAAATAGCTCACAACATGAGATTTTCAAAATTAATACACAGTTATAAATAAATCTCTTTATTGATATGTTATAAATGGCTACACAACGTGTTCCTTTAAAAGGTTAACACAAAGTTATAATATCTATTTAATGGAAATATTATATCTGGTTTCCCCAAAATCAATCAAAACGTAAAATACCCGGTTAAAATCCACGTGGGGCTAGTTCTGATCTGAGGCTGCCAAGTACTTCCGCAGTAATCGAACTCTAATAAGGTTAAATTCAAGAATTATTTAAGTTGTGCAATAAAAAATGGCATCGAGATGTTTGGCGGGAATTTTGGACAGCGAACTGTGAGCTGCAGACGACAGAATTGTCAATCTGTGGAATGCAAGTAGCCAGTAGAATAATCTACCAAATTAGACATCTGTGATTCTAACGTCATATGGTATAACATGTGGAATGAGCATCCGTAAAGGTGGCAGTGAACCACCTTCTTTCATCATCAGGTTTGTTTACATTTAGCACTTAATGATTTTCAGCTTTGTTGACATTTTATTTTAAGGTTATGAAAATATATTTTTGTGATTTAATTAAATAAGTGACTTAAAATAATAGTAAAGTGAAGTAAAATAAATAATAAACAATAATAATAAAATAAGTTTTTATCCTATATGATTTTTTAACTTACAATTTTTTTACTTTTGACTGAAAATGTTTTGACTCTGATAATAATTTTTTATTTTTGTAACCATTAAGTTACAAAATTCAATTTCTTGTACAAAGTTAGAGGATTTACCAATAGCTTATTATGAAGATTATAATTTGTAAAAGTTTGCTTTTATTGAGAGGTTCTATATATTATTTTACTCATCTAGTATACAAATAAATAGGATCCGAGCTAAAAGGTACAACAGTAATACTAACCTTAGCTTTTAATGTCTGAAGTGGTGAATCAATAGTGCTTACAATTTGACCGTCTTCAAAGGAGTCTTCTTCACATGATGATCCTTGTGAGCCCAAAGAATATTTAAGTTTAGAATTCGTTTCATCTACTTTAAAAGGGTTTCTAACCTTTTGTTTTGTTTCTTCCTTAGTATCAACCGACGGTTCAGACTTAATTTCAACCAAGCAGTCTTTGACAGGATTCCGAAATCCACTGCTCACAGCTTTTGAAGATACAATCTGAGAACTTTTATAACTGAACCGATCTTCCAACGATTTGGACCACTTAAATGTTGACGCATTGTTGTTGGTAATGTTCTTATTTACTAAATTCTCTTTCTTTTCTTTGTCTAAAACATTGTTTGGTTCATTGCTTTCAATCAGAGCTGTAAAGAGAGATTTACGTTTTACAGGTGATTTGTTAATATCACCTCTAAATTTGTCCAGATTGTGTTTCACAGGAGAAGTCTTGGTAAAATTTTCCAGCTGTTGTGTGGTGTTAGATTTTTTCCCTGGACTGGAAGTGATGTTCTGGATCTCTTTAAATAAAGTGTTGCTATTTGGAAGATCATTGTGTTTTGACACAGTTTCTGGAACACTCGAACCGAAATATCTGAAATAAAATAGGTTTGTAAAAAACTTACAAGATAGAACAGACTAAAAACTAACATTTCAAGCTATTTGAGATATAAACTTAAAATACTCTTCAAATAATTGGGACATTTTGATAAATTTTATTGACTGAGTACGATCACGAAGATGTCCTCTAAATTAGCCAGGAATTTAAGTGGAATTCAAAATATGTTTTTCTTTAAATTTATTAAATAGCTCATTTGAGAAGTTCTTTGATTTTATTTTCAATGATGTAGACTTAATGGATTTTAGCTAGCTTGTTTCACAGGTAAGAGTATAAAATGTATAAAAAAATTTGTTTTACAGCAATTACTGTAGTACCAAGATATTTGACATCTTTTGATAATGGTTTCATCTATAACTCAATTATAGTCAGTATAAGCGGATAGGGTAATTCAATTTGCTGTTGATACAACATTAAGTTTTCAAGTTGATTCTGTTTGCTTTTATTCAAGTCAATGCCACTTGACAGTACCGTCAACTGGGATAACTTTGGCCCAAATCTTGGAAAAAGATAGATTGATCTACTGTTAGTTACCAAATAGCGCTATCGACTTGGTTCTTGTGATAAACATTAAGCGCGACATTTTCAAAATACATGTTTACTACTTTTGTAGAATGTTTAGTTTCATTTTATTTTATCCCAAACTCATTGTTCCTACCTACATAAACCCATAATTATAATTGGGGTAACATTGTCAGAAAGAATTTTTTGTCTTAGTCTTTATGACATTTTACATTTGGGACAATGTTACCCCAATTAAAGGCAAGATTGGCCTAAATTTAAAAAAAACTTAAAAATAAGTTTTGAGTTTTAAAAACAAGTCAATATACAGTTTGAAATAGAGAATTAAAAAAAAATAGTACATGGAAGTTAATTATATATATATATATACTAGCTGGCCCGTACGGCGTTGCCCGTGGTGGTTGGTATTTTCAGTCTTTTTAACGTAATTGTATTCTTTTTAAGTGTTCAGTCAGTGAGTGGTATTAGGCTTTTATATATATAGATCTTAAATAATAAAAGCACTATTGTCATAATAATAAATAAAAGATCTGAAATTATGATTTTAGTAACTTTGATCCCCCCAAACCCCTCCTAAAATTTCGAAATTTTTCATACCCTTTCTTAGTGAGCACCTATGGCCCTAGAGGAAGCTTCATACCAAATTTCATTCCAATCCGTTCGGTAGTTTTGAAGAAATCGTGATTTAATAACTTTGATCCCACCAAACCCTCTCTAAAATTTCGAATTTTTTGAAACCCTTTCTTAGCGAGTGCCTATGGCACTAGAGGAAGCTACATACCAAATTTCATTCCAATCTGTTCGGTAATTTTGGAGAAATCGTGATTTAGTAAGTTTTACCCCCCAAACCCCCCTAAAATTTCCAATTTTTTAAAACCCTTTTTTAGTGAACACTTATGGCCCTAGAGGAAGCTACATACCAAATTTCATTCCAATCAGTTCGGTAGTTTTGAAGAAATTGTGATTTAATAACTTTGATCCCCCTACACCCCCCCTAAAATTTCGAATTTTTTCAAACCCTTTCTTAGTAAGCACCTATGGCCCTAGAGGAAGCTACATACCACATTTCATTTGAGGAATCGTGATGAGTGAGTCACTGAGTGAGTGAGTGGTATTTCGCTTTTATATATATAGATGAGGAATATAAGGCAATTTATGTGAACAAAGACAAAAAATGGGCCAAAGTTGACCAGTATTTTGCTGAAAACAATTTAACAATCAATCCATGTAAAACCAAGTACATACGCTTCAGTAGAAAGCTTAGCTCAAATCAAAAGCATTATCAATATTTCTAATTGATGACAAGTTGAACTGGAATGACCACATTAGCAGTATTAGTGCCAAAATTAGCTCAGGTATATAGGCTACTGTATCATTATTTAAACTATGGAATTCTTCTTATGGGAAACTCATCAGTTCAGAATGTTCAGAATATGAAGAGTGTTTGTCTAGCAAAAAAGAGCCACAAGCCATAAAAGACTTGCAGGGCTAAATAAAAGACAAAGTAGTAAAAACTATTTCCAGGAATTCAGAGTACTTACATTTCCGTGTATTTATACTTGAAGTGTTGCTTTTTTTTTTTATTTAATTCTAGTGCGATCAAGTCCAAAATATGGATATACCAACTACAGCACCAGACAAGCTTGTGTCGTGCCAGACAGCATAAGTTTTTATACAGTCAACTTCCTTTACAAGCTGGTGCAAAGTTCATGAATAAGCTTCCTAAAAGCATTCAAAATTCACCAAACTACAAGTCTTAGACAATTTCTATTGTCTGGATCCCTTTACTAGGTGGATGAGTTTATGCATCATGATACTATTTTGTGATAGATATGATCTCTTTTTAATTTGTATTTTGTGAGTATTGTTCAAATGTGTTGTAATATAAATTCTTTTATACAAATATAATTTTATCAAAAAAATCATTATATAATAAATAAATATAAATACATAAAATATTTCAACAAGATTCTCGCAAAATTTTTCTCATTAGAAAAATAAAAATTTAAATTTGGATAATACATGTTTTCTACATTAGTTGAAACAATCCATTACTGTCATTTACAGAGTGTCTAGAAAATATTGTCCCAAATTTATGTAGGTGAAAATAAGAAAACAAATTATAACAACATGGGTCCGGAAGATGGCTCCAAAATGACCAGCGGAGTTGGAGCAGGCGTTTATGGTGGTCGTAGGTGCAGCTTATCTAGGGCTATGGGCTCCTCACCATTGATTTTTTAGGCGGAGGTCATTGCGGTTAATCTCTGAACCCTGAAATCGTCAAAAGAGGGGTTGATATACTTTCTGATAGCCATAAAAGACCTTAAAGACGCTGGAATCATTCACCTTTGAATCAAGGGTAGTTTGGGACTGTTTTAAAGCAGTGAATGAAATAGCTAGACTCGGAGAAGTTACTCTTAAATGGGTGCCTGGCCATGTAGGTATACAAGGTAATGAAGCAGATCGCCATGCTAGAGTTGGGGCCAAAAAGCTTTTTATTGGTCCATATTTATTCTGTGGGAGGCCTAAGAGCCACTTAGGAAATATTGTTGATGTCTGGACGGAGAAAAGTTGGTCCTCACATTGGAATAATGTTCCTGGGCTTAGGCAGGCTAAAACATTCATTTGTCTCTCTAAGTCAAAAGCTTAAAAGCTTCTATTGTTGGGCAGAAACAATCTTAGACAGATAGATTATAGTAATCCTCACTGCTCACTGCCTGGCCAAGTACCACCTCAAAAAAAATTTTTAAAAAATGGGGCTGGTTGAACTTGGTTTTAACGACCTCAAGTAATACGTCAACTCGGACATAGCGTTATTTTTTTTTTGGTCCGCCCAAATCGTTATCTAATACGTTATTATAAACCCCTCTTTTAGCATCAATAAATATTTCAACCACCCGGTTGTAACGTCATAAATCTACAAAATATCAATGCCAAACTTTGAATTCAATTTTCTCAGAACTCGAAAAATGTTAGAATTCCCCCTTTCTTTTGATGTCAGGCCGAATATTTTCTCCCTCTTCAAAATCAAACCGCGAAATAAACAAACTAAGTATTTCTTTTCACACATAAAATATAACTGCAGCGGGTCCCGAACAATTCCCAAGCTATGCAGTGTCAGTTGTGTGCTGTATGTAACTAAACCCATGACTTTGTCGGGAAAGAGTTCGAACAATACAAAAGCACGGTGAGACTCAATTGTATAGCTTGGCGAGACATTTACGTAGTTGTTGTGATCAGAAGTTATCTCCTCCCCCCCACAGTAATATTGACACTTTAAAATTGTTGCGTGTTTTTTAATACAGTTTGATAATACACGTTACATGTATTTACTCATATGATACCTAATTTATAATTTATTTGGTGACCTCAGCTCCAATTTGCTCGAACTATTAGGTCCCTACTGTACATTAAAAGAAAAGTGTACGGTTTTTCGTTTGAATAAACGTCATGAATAATGCTACCAATAATAGTAATACTGTTGTATAGTTGTTTGTCCTTTCACTCAAGGTAACAAAAATACGATTTCCTGTTGGTACATCTTTATAACGTCATTCGGATGTAGCGTCAACATTTGTTTGGTATCTTCGTTGACACTATAACTAAGTTCAATTGTACTTTACAAATGTCGGCTATTTAAACATTTTAATGTCAAATATTTCTAAAACCGCTAAATTTATAAACAAAGAAGTTAATTTTTGAATGACTAACAAATTGCCTCCCCCCCACCCCGTGTAACTTAAATATAACTGAGTTATAGGCTAAACACTAAAAACATAATTTCTTGGTAGCTGCCTACCAACCCTGTCTACATATGTATAATGGGGTTAGGCGTAGAGAGAACTAGACAGTCCTAACCTCGCCCCCACAATGAATAAAGTATATTCTAACCCTCCCTGATTTCAAGCCTAAATAAATTGTCTAAAGATAATTTATTATAACCAAAATATAAAAATATGGAGTTTAACTGGTTTTAAAAAAACACATATTTTAAATTTCCTTGATTCTAACCGACATGTTTAAAAAAATCTCTTGTCTCAAGATTTTGCCTCTCATGCCAAATAAATCTATACTCTTTCTTATTGAATTTCTTATAAGACTCTTATGTTAATAATAAAAACCTATCTGCCAATTGAACTAATAGGCGTAAACTGAAAAGAGAAGTGGTAGCTGCATTTGGTTTGAACACAACACATGACTTCTTGTTAGCATATTGAGCTATGTGATGAATTCAGCGATCAATAAAAACCACCCCAGATAGTACCTAGTAAAATTGAGGCAGATCGAAGTACACATAGTTATACTGGGATGCCACAAGACTATTGTACGTACATGGCCATAGGAAAAACTAACAATCTTACATTCAAACCTAATCCGTAAATAAACACTAACCTGCTTTGAACAACACAATCATTGTTCACCTCTGTTTTTCTAAAACGGGAAAATTTCGACAAAGCACCGAATTTTGATTCACAGCTAGGCGATGTTTTCTGTGTTGGAGTAGTTTTCTTATAAAAGGGATTGTGGTGATGTTTGGTGTCCGGAGAAGATTCAAGTAATTCATCAATAGTGGTTATGTCAGGTGGGTCATCTAGTAGAGAAGGACTGTTGGTTATGTCTAAGCATGGTTTCTTTGAGGGTGATGGATACTCACAACCAAACTGCTCACGCAAAGAAGCCAGCATTGTTTCATTATCTGGACATAAACAAAATATTTCAGTGAACATAACATTGATCTTATGTATGAAAAAATATATTTTTAACATATTGTTTAACTATTTTATACAAATGTCAAACTCTATTGACTCAAACATAAGTAATAAGCTTACAAAGAATTTTAATTAATCTTCTTCAAAGCCCCTAATGTCTTTAGCTAGTGCAGGGGCATACAGGATTTCATTTTGGGAGGGGTCATAAGAAGTCGAGAATTACCGAGGGGTCTTAACATCACAGAGAATTTAACAACAACAGGTCAGTGGAATTAAAAAATATATAAATTATGAAATAGTTTTTTAATGCATTTCCAGGCCATAAATATTGTCTTGAAAGAGCAAGAGTTTCTTGCAGATTAAAGAATAAAATAAACACTAATTATTAAAGACTAAACAGGAGCGGTACTAAAATCAATAACACCACAACACTATCATTATATCCACTTCATTTTACTAAATTTAAAACCACTTAACTCAAGCTCTCACTTATTCAAGTCATACAGTTTCATACAGCGGCACGCTCAAGACCTATAGTTGTAGCCGATGAACACTAAATCAGGTTTCCTTATATCAAACGAAAATATAGAATTTACACTAAAATCCATATAAACATCAATGTATGTATTAGATATATTGATTACAAAATATGCTTGCTCGTTGGTTGAAAATCTGTCAAATTTTAAGGGTTTACAGAAAACTTCATATCTAAGAAATTATAAGAGTGACGAATGATTGGAAGGCAATGTTAGAAAGTTTAAATCTTGACGAATACAAAGGTGACCTTAAATGCTTTCAGAACAAGTCTGTCCAACGATTATTAGCCTTAGAAAAGTGACAAGTTTTGTAATATATGTGAGTTTCAGGGATTTTAAAACACTTAAATAAGGGTATAACGTAAAGGGGGTCATAATGTAAATTTTGGACATTTAGCCTATTTTAAAAAACTTAGTACTTTCATGAAAAATAATAAACAGAAATACAAAGGGGGATTGCAGACAAGTTTAATTTCAATATATTTCAGTCATAAAAAAGCAATTTGTAATATGATAAGGCATAAATAGAAGTTACACAGAACTTAAATACGTTTTTTGAAATAAAGGAAAGACGTTGTTAGAACATAGCCTCCACAACGGATGTACATTTAGAAAGAAACAAGACTTCAGCCTCGAAACGGATACAAATTTCAGAGATTGTGCGCAGTTTAACATAACAAGAGAATCAGGATTGGTGGAGAGAAACCACGTGATATGACATCATCATTGCATGATGTGGCAAGCTGAAACCATGTATAATTCTCACTAGCATCAGAGACGTTCTGCTGAGCAGATCTATTTGTAATGTGTTAAATATATTGTTCCAGAAGTATGGAGAAGTGCGATATTTCTGTTAGAAATGCAATCTAAACATTTCTAAAATATAATAGAGACAGTGTACTCATGTTTGAGTGTATAATGGTGAAATTCGGACGTCCGTAGTCAGAGATATTAAACAAAACAAGTTTCGGAAAACAAGCGTGGGTTTCACAAAGCATAAGTAATGGCGGACTAGCTAAGTGACTTGTATAAAAAACGAACAGTGTTTTCGGAGTGAGTTATATCCGTGGATCATGAAATAAATTCAACGATTAATGAGGCTAAACAATTGACTAAGTACAAAATCATTTAAATTAAAATTTTCATAAACTAAAACATGTGTTGAAAGTAAATTCATTTTCTTTCATAAATTCATTTTTAAAGTGCACTATAAAAAACAAAGATTCGTAAGTAATAAATTAAGTTTAATTAAGTCTGCAATCGAATATTTTATTAATATAAGTTGTTATAGTTTTAAGATGAAATGATTAATAATTTATGTGTATGGTTGAGTGTCTGATTGAGGTAAATGAGATGAAGATTTGCCAATTTGACTTAATCTATTTATGTGTGTTTTTTACAATCTAAAATGATACAGTAAAGTATTAATGTCAACTACTATGCTTTCTTAATTTGAGTTTTCTCCTTTCCAGAAGTACTTTATGGTAAATTGAACCTTGTAATAATAATAGATTTAGCTTCAGTGTTTCATAAGTAATATAAAATGGCGACGGTTGAGAGTATGAACGGTACGTTTTGGCGGTATGCACTCTGTGTGTAGAAACATAGATGTCGCACTTCTAAGATAGTCTGTCCTGAACTATCAACTGTACGCACAGATATGATAAGTTAATGCGTAACAGAGATTTAGTAATCAACTGTAGTAGACACAGATATGACTACAACACAACCTATCTTCAATTTTGGGGTTATGTTTGATTGTTTTTAATATGATTAAGGGAATAATGTGTTGTAATATTTTGAATTAATAATTAAATAAGTAAAGTATATGGATTGAAGGTAGGATATAATAAATAATTGTTACGCAGTAAAGGTTATTTTTTTTATTAAAGTTAACTTAGAAATATTTTTGTCAAAATTAATTATTTTATTTTTTTTTATTTTCAATTAATAAATTTGTTTGTAAACGGCTTGTGTAAGCGCAGCACGTTACAGTTTTGTGTCTTTTCTTTGTGTTTTCTTGCGCGGCGTCATCTTTTTAGACAACTACAATTTAAAAACTATGATTATTTAATATGTAAATTTACGTTTTAGAACATATTTGTTTAAATACAAAAATTAATGTTTAAAACATTTTCTTTTCAAATGGTTTTTATTTTATTAAGATTGGATGATTTTTAGTGAATGAAATATTCAATACAATGAGACGATACAAATAGTGCTGTTTGCCATTTGCTCGGGGTGCTGAGACGACAGTATATTGTTATTTAGCGCTTGTAGGGTTAAATCAAACATATAAATAAGATCTTTAAAAAATGTTTGTGGGGGGGGTCATGACCCCCACCCTGTATCTGCCCCTGGGCTAGCGATGCACTTGTTCCAACGCGTTGAAACCATGCCTGGAAGCATTTCTGGAAGGCTTCTTTCGGAAGGGTTTTCAGCTGCTTGGTCGTGGCCATTTCATTGTCGAGAATGGTGTCAAAACGTTTTCCTTTAAGCACGTTTTTTATTTCTGGGAAGAACCAGAAGCCACATTTTGCTAAATCTGGTGAGGAAGGTGGAAGGAAAACTTTTTCCACCCAAAAACTTGTGAATTGGAAGCGACTTGTGGCACTACATTGTTGTGACGAAGAAGGAAGCCATTTTTTATCTAAATTTGATTTATTTCCAAAAACACATAATGGTTTTCAGTGTGGAAATTCCACAATTGATGCGATAGACAACTCAGTAGATTTTTTGCTTAGTGGTCTAGGGAATAATAAAAAAGTTATGAATATCTTTCTGGACTTGTCAAAGGCTTTTGACTGTATGGATTTCCATAATACCTATTTAGCAAAGTAGAAAGATCTGGAATAAGAGGCTTGCCACTTTCTTGGATTAGATCCTTTATATGTGGTTATATGTGGTCAAAGAGTCCAGAGGGCTCTATGTGGTTATATGTTGTCAAAAGAGGTTCAGTTTGAGTTTGGTGTCCCTCAAGGATCTATATAATTTGGACCTGTCTTGTTAATTCTTTATATTAGGGATCTGTCATCATTACTAACTACTGACCATTTTGTGCAGTGTGCTGATGAAAAAACAGTCATGGTGCAGACTGAATTCCTTTCATTTTTGGAGCAAACCACTTTTGTAAGTGTCAATGAAACCAGTCAGTACTTTTCAGGTAGTAAGTTGATCACAAATCCAGAAAAAACTGTATCTTTGTTTTGTAGTTTAAAGCATAGTGATAATCAGTTGACTCCCACTATAATGTTGGGAGATGATGTCATAAAAGAGGTTAAAAGCACCAAATTATTAGGTTTGGTTGTAGACAGAAATCTTGCGTAGAAGGAACATGTAGATGCTGTTTGTAAGAAAGTCAGTTCTGGTATATTTGCTCTAAAGAATATTAAGAATTATTGCACTAAACGAACACTACCTACTGATTATG
This sequence comes from Philaenus spumarius, assembly GCA_018207615.1. Lineage (NCBI taxonomy): Eukaryota > Metazoa > Arthropoda > Insecta > Hemiptera > Aphrophoridae > Philaenus > Philaenus spumarius. Next base: position 981,536 of record JAGFPH010000028.1, read on the forward strand.
ACCTACTATGAACTTATTTATCCTCATTTAAAATATGGAGTTATCTTTTGGGGTGTTTCTTCAATGAATGAGGTTAGAAGAGTGTTATGTTTACAGATAAAAGCATTACGAATATAGTCGGTCTAAACAGAATGGCACCCTGAACAGAAGCGTTTAAAAAATTAGGCGTCTTACGCAACATGGATGTTCATGGTTATAGCACAAGAAGTTTTAATTTTCTAAGACATCAGTCTCATAGGCTAAATGTTGTGAAAAAACTTCTTTCTCATGCAGGTGGTGAATTTATTAACAAACTTCCAGATTATTTACAACTGGAAGTAAATTTCATAAAATTTAAAAATAATTAATTAAATAAAAAAAACAATTTTTAATATAGGCCTAACACGTTTTTAAAACAAACTAAAAAGTATAAAATAATTTTGCATGAGCCCTTCTAAAATTTTGAGGGCGAATTTTTAGTGGCTATATGGAGATATTTATAGACTTAAAGATTAAAAAACGTGGGGCGCAGCCAGTAGATACTAGGTAGATATATACAGTAGATACAGGTATATTTGCTCTAAAGAATATTAAGAATTATTGCACTAAACGAACACTACCTACTGATTATGTCCTACTATGGACTTATTTATCCTCATTTAAAATATGGAGTTATCTTTTGGGGTGTCTCTTCAATGAATGAGGTTAGTAGAGTGTTATGTTTACAGATAAAAGCATTACGAATATAGTCGGTCTAAACAGAATGGCACCTTGAACAGAAGCGTTTAAAAAATTAGGCGTCTTACGCAACATGGATGTTCATGGTTATAACACAAGAAGTTTTATTTTTTTAAGACATCAGTCTCATAGGCTAAATGTTGTGAAAAAACTTCTTTCTCATGCAGGTGGTGAATTTATTAACAAACTTCCAGATTATTTACAACTGGAAATAAATTTCATAAAATTTAAAAATAATTAATTAAATAAAAAAACAAATTTTAATATAGGCCTAACACGTTTTTAAAACAAACTAAAAAGTATAAAATAATTTTGCGTGAGTCCTTCTAAATATTTGGGCGTGTCTTGTGAATTAATTTAGGTTTAATGGTTTGTTGTGACTGATGTTTACAAATTAGCCTAGTATACATTAGACAAAAACATTGTTCCCCTACATTTAAACAAAAATGATTGACCAATTTTTACTTGTTCTTGCTACATTTTGTGGATAATTTAATATTTAACATTAGGCCTACTTTAGTTTATTTCTAGACTAGGATTAGGTCTATTGACATTTCGGGCAAAAAATATTTCAAATTGTTTGGTACTATTGTAAATACTAATACAAAGTTATTTTACTTACTTGGTGGCGGAGGTCGCTTTAAGGTAGGTAAAATGTCTAACGTTTGTTCTTTCTCTTTTCCAGCAGTGGAACAATGTTTAATCGGAGGCGGTTCAGGCTTTTCAAATAAAATCACTTCAGGTTTGAAATCAGCTGACCAGATACTCTTATGTGGTGCTCTTACTGTAGCATTCCAATTATTTGTTTTACCAGGTTTTGACTAAAACACAAAATACTTTTATTGATGATTCAATTTAGATTAATAATGTCAATTATCATTAGTAAGTTCTAGATAGGTAGATTTTGGAACATTTGTTTATTGCATAATTTAAAAAAATAAAAACAGGTCTACTGCCAATCTTTAAATACTCACAATTCATCAACATTAAGAATAGAGTAGAAATATTTATTGAAGATAAACTTATAGACGTTGCAATAGACGTGGTCAGCAAAACAAATAAATACTGACAATACAAATACATAAGACTAAAATATAAGATCATTCATAAACTGTTCGAGAGTATAGAAAGTCTTTTTCTTAACTGATCTATTTAACACTAGTTTAAAATGTTTAGTATGAATTGCCTCAGAGTTGCCACGAAGTCTATAAAAAAACTTTGCTCCAAGTACTGTACTTAAAACTAGATTGAGTTTTTTTGGCCCTACCAATTAAATTTTGTTTCTTGTTAAATAATAAAAGTATGCATATCACATCTGAGCTTCTAACTCATGCACACTTACTATTATATACCGGGTGTCCCACGAAGAGGTCCCTATTTTTGAATTAATATATTAGGTGCACCGAACACTCTACAAACCTGAAACTCAACAGTCCTAACATACACATATGTAAAAGAAATACACCTGAGTATCAGTTAATTCTGACACATTAGGACAAAATGGCGGGATATCAAAGAAATAGTACCTTTTCGTTATAATAGTTTTATTTGCTTAAGTGTTACAACATAATTATTGAATTTTAACGATGTTACTAAGCACTAAACAACGTTAGGGAATTAAAGATATAAGTAACTCATAAATAAATCAAATCTATTTGATCCATAAACCTTATTCAAACTGATGTCCATCGATCGCAATGCACTGATGACAACGAAATAGAAAACAGTCATACGCTTTGCTGAACAACTCTCGAGGTATCAACAACAGTTCCTCTTCGATCAACCTCATTAGTTCATCGTCTGTCGCAATGTTATGACAATAAACCTTCTCCTTCAAAAAGCCCCACAGAAAAAGTCACAAACAGTCAAGTCTGGAGACCTTGGGGGCCAGTCCATGAAGCTGCTGCCACGACCTATCCAACGGTTAGGAAGATTTTGATCCAAAACTGCTTTGGCCACATTAGCATAATGCGGAGGAGCTCCATCCTGTTGAAAAAAAAATGTCTTTCATCTCAGGCTGAGAAAGATGAGGAACTATGTGATTGCTTAAAACTGATGCATACCTTTCTCCAGTCATTGTTTGTCGGGATATGTCATACGACAAAACACCATCCTTGGTAACAGCAGCCCAAACTGTTATACCTGTTGATTTTAATTTCTCTTCTTGTAAGATATGTGGATTTTTTGTGTTATAGTAATGACAATTATGCCTGTTTACAGTTCCTGTTCGATAAAATGTCGCTTCATCTGAAAACACGATTCCTTCATGCCATTTGCTATTTACGTCAGTCTTTTCAATTATTTTCGAACAAAATTCCAATCGTCTGTCAGGATCATCTTCAAGCAGTCCGTGAATTAAATGAGTTTTATAATGTTTGATTTTGTTCTTTTTGGCATACCTTTGGACAGATGACTTCGGTATCTCTGTAGCAAATTCCACCTTTCTTACTGATTTAGGCGTATTTGGAGATTCCATGAAAGCAGCACATACGATTTCTTCATTGTCTATGTTGGAGGATCTATTGTATTTTTTTTTGTATTGACCCCGTTTCTAGTAGGATAGTCTTCCACTTACGAATAGATTTCCTTGACGGTGGAACTACACCTGGGTACCTTTCCCTAAAACACCTTATTGCTTCATAATCATTTTCAAAGGCAATAGCCCAGGAACAACATTTCACTTTTTGCTCAGTTGAAAACGGCATGGTACATAAGATACTTTACAATGCAACTTAATAACAAATGCCAAGGTTTATTACCAAATATGTTCATTGTTGTGGATACACGCAGTCAGCTGATAGATTTAAAATAGTCTGAACAGCTGTAGCAGTTCCTATTCTAAATAAAAGTAGGTTTACCCTTAAAATACGATTGCTGATTTTGTTGTTTTTTTGTTTTTCCGCCATTTTGTTTGGATCAGTCAGAATTAACTGATACTCAGGGGTATTTCTTTTACATATGTGTTAGTCACGACTGTAGAATTTCAAGTCTGTAGCGCGCTCTATACGTCTGTCATATCAATTCAAAAATAGGGACCTCTTCTTGGGACACCCGGTATATAAGAGGCTGGAGTATAAAAATACAATCGAGAGGAAGAATGTTGAGCTGCTTGAATAGGGGTATTCATAACTCATGTCCAGATACTCCTTTAATAATTATGATTTTAAGCCAATAATTTAAAGTAGGTAAATAAGATTGTTTTGCCAGAAGAAAATCTGGCTCCTGATGAGTTTACCCAGAGTTTACACTGTAAATCAGATGGGCATGGAGTAAGTTAAAATAGGCCTTTAGAACAAGACTGGCACTAGTACACAATTTTAGTATTTTAAATAAAATATTGAATCTAGCTTAACGGGTATACAAACAGCTGGCGTCAGCTTGGTTTCAAGCTGTATACCTAGAAAACTTGACAGATTTTTTTACATAAGACTAAAAAACTAGACTTGACAGATGGGGTTACATAGACTAAAAGAAATTTGATTGATCTCCTTATTATTAACAATTAACCTGTTCAAATTAAATTTTGTCTTGAGGTCTTTTGAGATCCTCATTTTTTTTGGATCTTTGTTGGCAGTTAAAAAAGGTGTGTAAAATGATTAAAACCATACTTTAACCATAAATGTGGCAGATATTTTAAATTGCATTTCACTGTTTATCACTTAGTTTCAAAATGGATTTATTAAAATATTACCGAGTAAAACGGGGTCAATAGGGACAATTTTGAGTATTATTTTGCTATAATTTAGCTTCCAAACTATTTAACACCCAATTTTCATGCTTAAAAGTTAGTCCTTGTTCTTAGGCACATATACATACCTTTATTTTTCTTCTCCAATTACCTCTGATTTTTTTAATGCTGTCCCTATTCCCCTCAATGTCGGGGTCAATAGGGTCAGCCATTTATTTTGTACATAAATGCCTGTTAGGTGTTATGGGGTCTATAGGGACAGTAAACTTCTTCTTTTTTTAATACCTTAACTCAAGGGCTGCTAACATAGAGTATAAAAAGTTCTGAGAGTTTATCTCAGACATAGTTTTCTAGAGTAGAATATAACCTTAATTGTGTCACCGAGTTTAAAAGTATATAACAAAATTAGGGATGGGTCGATTCTCGATACCGATTGTCGATACCACCGATACTTTAGCTTTGGTATCGGTATCGATAATCGATAGCCGAAACTCGATACCGATTACCGATACCACGAGATACTCAGTTGTCAGAACTGCCCGTTCTCGTATAGACTCCGTGAATGTAATCTCCGGTATTTGCAATCGCATTCTCTGTATTTTAACTCAATTCAGCATTTAACAATAAATATTAGTAGGGAAAATGTAAAACATTATTAATTTTATGTAAGTGGACATTTTCCCCAGTAAAATGTTTTAGGCAATTGTTTCCTTTCATAAGTAAACGCTTATTGTTTTATTTTTATTCACGCGTAGGCTGTTATTTGTACACAAGAAGTCTAGAGTAGGCTCAAGGTCAAACACTTATGGATTTGTTTGTTATCGTGTCTATAGAATTAGGGTGTGTATAGTGAAGAAAAATAACACATTTTATAGATCGGTAACAAAAGTATTTAAACTTTAAAGTAATAATTTTATTTGTTTGAAGTCGGGTAAAACTTGTTGGGACTTACGTTACCCGTGATTTATGATTTTTATGGGAGTCCGGACGGAATTCCTTTGTTTTAATTTTTATTTAGAGATGGGTCGGTTCCATTTTTTTTTTTTTTTTTTTTTTGTTCCCGGTTCTAGAGTTAAATCGGTTCAATTTATTATTCAAGGAATTTAACAATAATTTAAGAGTAAAGTATAAGATTTAATTTGAATACTGAAATGATTAAGTATGTTATGTACAGATAATTAAATACAAGTATTCAGCTAAGTTAAATTACAGACAAAAGTCCATCACTTTCAACGTCTATTATAAAATATTGCCACACTTCGATGTCATTGCTGAAAAGACTAGCCTACTCCGGTTAAGTTTCCACATACTGTATCCTCAACTAACTAAACTTAATCAAATTAACATGTTAATTCAGTATAGTGTCGATTATCAGAAAGCGGAAATGTACTGTAAATAAATAAGTACATTACAGTACTGCACGTCGTGCACGTAATTCCGAATTTAAAGGTTTTTACTCCCATAATCAGCCGAGTTGTAGATTTCAGGGAGTTTGGGCGCTCAACGGAACAGCGGCGGCTGTTGAGTCAGCCGAGCGCTTGGCAACCCTTCGTAAGTGAGTAGGCCTGCACAATTTAATTACCCGAACAAATCGACACAATATTTAAATTTAATAAAAATAAATGAATAAAACACTGCACTTACACTGAATACTGTAAGTATTTACACACAGCGTTATTAACTTGATATTACAGTACTTTGTTCTAACAAGTTGTTCAGACTTCGGCGGGACGCCTTAGAATCAAATTTTCGATGATTGAAGTTCCAATTATTTCTGAACTTATCCGAATTGAACGTTCAGAAACAAAACATATGATATTCCGAGTAACGCAATCCTAGTCAGTCGTAAAAAATATTATTCCGAATAATTAAAAACTTGTTTTATTTTAAATTGCAACGCATTCTGCTATTTCGTTACTGAAACTCTCACGTGTTTTTCATTGGACTAGGTTAATTGTATTTTCTTATGCGGACATTAGATTGTTTTCGGGAGTAGGTTTTTTCGCGGACATACGCTGTTGTATATTAAATTGCGTTTGGATGCCGCGTTTTATAAAATTAGAGCTAATAATATTCGGACGTCGTATTCTTTTGCGGACAATCGTCATTTTATTTTTAATAACATTTCACCAATGGTAGTTCATAAAATTGGTACTAATTATATTCGGGCATCGATTTTTTTGCGGGCATTTACTGTGGTACTTAAATTATTTTTAACACAGGCGTTTTTTAAAATTAGCGCTAATAATATTCGGACGTCGTATTCTTTGCGGACATTCGTCATTTTACGGTATTTATTTTTTTTCACAGTTTTTTTTTAGGTATTGGTATCGAGAATCGATTTTTCAAAGTATTGTAACACTAACGTCCATGTCACAGAGAAAATAATAAAATAAGAAAT
>JAGFPH010000028.1:988351-1006107 GCA_018207615.1 Philaenus spumarius
GAGATATTAATAATTATTGGATAATCCACATATAGCGTTTTTATTTTGATTTTAAAACATATTTTTTTTAATTTTTGAACTTTTTACCGAACTCCATTTTTTTTTAACTCAGTATAATTTATCAACATTTATTTTTATTATTTTTTGCAACGCTTATCGTTGCAGTATCGGTATCGGTATCGAGAATCGAAAAATCTGGTATCGACACATCCCTAAACAAAATATATTCATTGGGAGAAAAATATAAATATTTTTCACAGTTTTTGTCCCTATTCACCTCAGCGCCCTATTCACCCCATTTTACGGGGTAATTCAACTTTAATAGATTTTATTTATGTCGGCCTTTATTGCAATTCTAAATTGTATTTAATTTTAGGAATTATAATGAATTAGCGATGTATTATAAAATTTTAGATCCATGTAGGCCTACAGTGGAAAATACTAAAAAAAATCAGATGACATAGAAATCTGAAATTTTCTTAATTTCTGGTGCTATAATCGTGTTCAAAATAATTTCGATTCAATGTTATTTTATTTGTATGTACCCAGACTAAAACTTCATTTATTTTTATTTTACTTAAGTCCTGATAAAGTAATACTTTTAAAATTCAAAATACTGGCCTACAATCAGCCTAGATATTTGTTATTATCCGTAAATTTTGTTCAGCAACCGTATGGTATATATGTTCTACTCTTGACACCAATGTAAGTTTTTAATAACAGTTAATCATTTTAACATATAAATGTACAAGTATGTGTTTAGTGTGACATTGCTTAATTGTTTAACCCTTTCCACTCAAATTACTGGAGACCTAGTGTTGCTATCAGCTCCATTTAATTTTGAGCGAATATGCAATTTAATTTGTTTACTCCAAAAAAAGTATTTCTGTCAGTTCTAAAAGTCTGATTTTTTTTAGTTTCTTCTGTGACTAAAGTATAGATTGGTATGAAATAAAACATATATTTTTATTTTCAAGTAAATTTTTAAAATTTTTATTTACTGAAAAAAATAGAAATTTGTAACAAAAAACCAGAAAAAACAAGATTTTGAACAAATTTTCAATGGGGTGACCTATATTTGTAGCTTGTCTTTTTGCCTACCGGTATATCCTTACAAACAAAATTAAGTGGTTTACAAATGTTTTAGGCACAAAAATACATTATAACAAAATTATAATTGAAAAACAAGTTTTTTGTAAAAACATAGTTTTGATGAAAAAAATTAGTTTTGACACCAATTTGTACAAAATTGCCTCAACTATTTATTTTATTGCTTAGCAACAGCATTATTTTGTTCAAAACTAGTAAGCAAAGCTTTTTTTAAAACTTATTGGTAATATTGGAATCACTTAGGTTCGAAATAAAAGTTCCGTCGCCACTCCGGTCACAAACTGCCGTTGTCTTCGTTCATTTTATTTCACAACAATCATTATTGTAAAAAGAACAATATTAAAAAATAAACTGTGAAATTACACACGATAACCTAGTACAACAAAACTAAGCAACGCATAAGCTCACTAAAACACTGCGTGTAAGTAGGAACCAAACAACGGTGAGAGCAGACAGCTGTTTACAGAGCGGCCAAAAATGGCAAACATTACATTTTCTAAGATTTATTTACCACAGAAACTAAACTCAAATGGTTCTAAAAAAATTCCACAGATAGCAGCACATCTCAAACTTTAACAATAGCGGTCATCAAAGTAACTACGTCCGTTCAAATGCAATCAAAGAATGTTGTCATAGCAAGTTCGGGGCTTGCCCGACATAGGAGTTCGTGCAGATTAGTAAGGTGCGGGGCTGCCTCGACACTCGAGTGGAAAGGGTTAATAAGTGATTTATTAAGTCTTATTAAGTAACAAGTGCCAGTTAAAAAATACTGACGCTCTTGAATGGCTGAACAGCAACATGACGTTTTGGATCTGACCATGACGGTTTAACCATTGTTAACCATTTGGATAAGCATTAGTTGTTTGATGTTAATCTTTAATAACTCCTAAAATTAAAAATTGTTTAAGTGAAAAAAAGTTTTATTTATCTAAAAGTAAGGTAACAAAGCATTTTCTAAAAAACATTTAAAACTTTTAAAAATTCACTCCGAGTTCTAGGAAAATGTTGTTATTATTTTCTTAAGAATGCTATAGTTCACAAAAGTTAGAAATTTTTTAATGATATTCGATTTCCTTAATTGATAAATTTAAAAGCTAAAGAAGAAGAGAAGGGGTTTAACATTGCACAGGGCACCAGTCATCTAAGCTAGGTAATTAAGGAGGCTCTGGCTCCATAGTACAAATCAAGATTGTTTTTGTTTTTTATTACCTGAGGTTTTTCTGGGTCCCAGTCATCCACCACTTCCATTGTAAATGGATCCAGATTGCCATACGCTAACTGTAATGCTTTTTTCGGAGACAATTTATCTTTCTCTGGTAGAGGAAGAGGTGGTGCTCCAGGTGGCAGTGGGGTAAGGGGAACTATTTGCCGAGTTATAGGATCATACGCTGGTTGGTGGCGGAACATTGCGTCTGCAACCATAAAACTGTCTCTGTATTCTAACGGAACGACTAAGTTCATGTTTAAATGTGAACCTAACCTTGACAATGCCTGTAATAGAAACAAAATAGCATTAGCGTGTTTCATTAAAATTCTTTTTTAAATTGCCAAATACATGTCATACAAACATTACACTATGAGTCCATAGATCTTTCAGATTGACTGAAATTAAATTGTGTTCTAACATTTGTATGTGCAGGATATATTTTACATTAAATTGAGTTAATTTTTCAGTAAAGAAATCTTCCTTGAAATTCTTATCAAAGAAGTTGGGTGTGTTATAGAATAAATTTTGCTTAAGTATTTTATTCAGATTATAGTATTGAGTCCCGCTATTCCGAACTAATTGGGACCGAACATTGTTTGGTTTAGCGGGAATTCGGAATAGACGGATTTCATGAATAATATCAACGTATTGACTTGTTAGGGCGTAAATTAAATGTGGGGACATCTACTAGTGTCAGTTGATCGGCTCGGAGGAAAGCGAGGAAGAGGTGAAAGCTCAAACAGAACTCATATCACATGTAGACGCGACAAATGCTCTTGACCTTGCCTTAGTGTAGGTTTACACCATCCGCTTTTTTCCTTCCATGCATTACGATTTCGTTTTCTTCTAAAAACAGAAGGTAAGGAACAGGTTGTTCGAACTGTCCATTTTTCATCCCCGCAGTCTGTCCGTTAGTACCGCATCGTCGAGAAAAAAATAAAGTTCCTTCAAGATAATGAAAAACAGAGGAGAAAAATGGACGCAACTGACAGGAGGTGGCAACAACACTATTAGTGCCCAGCTGTTGTATCTAATCCTTCTTTTTTTCTGAAAGAGCCGGTATCCGTTTCACCTGACGCTTGTTGTGGTAGCTTCCTTCCCGCAAAACGGATGGAAAACGTGAAGGAAACAAAACCAGATTTCATTCCAATTTATTTTCAGGAATTTTCATCAAGCTTAGGCTCTATGTATGTCTCTATTTAACTTATTTGTATAACAATAAATGTACGTTTTTTGAAATCTGTTTGGAATAAGCGGATTTTTGGAATAGCGGAGTTCGGAATAGCCAGACTACTGTATTTTAATTAACTGTTTTAAAATTAAGAGATTACATCAAAAATGAGTAGAGGTGCACAAGAACTCAAGATTCACAAGTTGTAAATATCACTTCGACCTTATCGTCAAGAATACAATTATTTTTTCAGTTATAATTTTTTCAATGCCCTTCGAAATTCTTTAGTATTTTTTATTAGTCTTTTTATAAACTGAATAATGTTACATCAGAATGTAAAAAAGATAAACTGAAGTATTACAAACAACACAACAGGGAAGTGATTGGGATATCGCAATATATTCAAATTATCTTGACACCAAAGAGAAATAACTTAGTTGGGACTGAGTTTTATGTAAACTAGGGCTACAAAATAAAATAAACAATGCCAATTAATTACCTAAACAGACAAGTGCGATTATGAAAAATCATAAAAATTAATATAGTACGGTACACAGGTTTTATTTATTATTAGTTAACTGTTAAGAGGGCATTGCACTCAGAAATCCAGCCAGCAGCTTGGGGTTGGCTTTTAACATAGGACCAAAGTTTAAATCGGCGTTATATGAAGAATAACACCTTAAAAAAGTAAAACTTTACTATCAAATCATAGAATTACATACCTCATTGCTTATAAACCTCTTAAAAAATTATTATTTGTTTAAATGAATTTTTCATTATTGAAAGAAAGAAGTAAGTTTTCCATAAGAGGAAGGTATAATTATAATGATTTTTGATGAGAAATAAAAGTTCACTGTGACTATCGATGTTGTAGAAAATTATATAGTTTTTAAGTATGTTTCTTTAATAATGTTTTTGTAGAGATAAAAAAGTAGTCTTCATCTAAAATATATTTTAAAAACGCATTTTCCAGAACTTTACATAGAGAGAGCGCAGTAGTGTTGTGTCGATGCGCAGAAGTAATTTCTTCCTTGCGCATCTACATCTACTGGGAATTATTTGTTGAAGTCTTCCTTTGTCTTCGTCGCTTGTCTTGATACATCTACTCGAAAATGTGACCATTGTTATCGCAGAAGTTATTATTAGAACATAACCTATTATTGGATCAATATATTTAAACATTTAGTTCTTGTTAATTTTATATGAAGATAATGGTAGCCATAGTATTTTGTAGGCTATGTATATTGTTACATTACTATCATATAGTATTTCGTTGTTTTTGGTATAAGTTTTTGTTGTTGTTGAAATATTGTTATGTTTAAACTATATTCGAAGCATTAGCACCAGTGGCGGATTATGAGCTCAGTGGCCCCTAGGCATTTATCAGTTCGCGGTCTCCACTGAGACAACTGCATGGATATATTAATTTTAAAAAAATGTCCTTTTAACCCTATAGCTGGTAATCGTAATGGTGTTTTTTTTCGTGCTACAACAAATTTTTTTTTATTTCGCCAAATATAGTAATTCTTTATTCCAATCCAAAAGCGTTCAACGTATTTTTTTGTAGCAAACGCTACTAAAAAAACTGTTTGTTGTATAACAAAAAAGTTATTGGCTCAGGCAGCGCAAAATGTTTAGTAACGTGAAAAAATTGGTTGTGTGTTATCTATCTTACAAGTAGTAAAACATGTTTGTAATTTTTTTAAATCAATAACAGTTTCGTAATGTAGTTCTGAATAGAACTGTATAAAAAACATATATCAATTTCAAAAATTTGTTTTAGAAAAAATCAGTTTTTATATACCTACTACACGACCACTACTAAAACTAGGCCTATACAAGCATTTATTTTAAAATTCACCAAATATAATTATTATAATAGTTATATCCCAATCCAAAAGTGTCATAAATATACCTTTTTGTAGTAAAAGATACAAAGAATTCAAATAAGCAACTAAAAAACTTAATAGTTATTAACTCAGACAGCGCAAAATGTTTAGCAACTTAAAAAAATCAAACTTTATGTCTAGACTACAAATAGTAAAACATTTTTTTACTTTTTTCAAAATTAACAAAAGTTTTGTAATTTAGTTCTGAACAAAACTGTATAAAAAATAAAAATATATTGATTTCAAAAATTTGTTTTAGAAAAAATCAGTTTTTATGTACATACTTCACGACCACTACTAAAAGTAGGCTTAGGCAAGTATTTGTTTTAAAATTCGCCAAAAATAGTAATTATAATAATTATATCCCAATCCAAAAGTGTTATATACCTTTTTGTAGCAAAAATTGCAAAAAATTCATATTCACAACTAACAAATTGTTTGATGTAAAATTTTAAAAGTTATTACCTCAAACAACACAAAATGTTTAGTAATGGAAGAAAAAATACAACTTTATACAAATAGTAAAACATTTTTGTAATTTTTTCAACGTTATCAAAGTTTTGTAATTTAGTTCTGAATAGAACTGTATAAAAACATATTCATATATCAATTTCCAAAATTCTTTGTAGAAAAAAAACATTTTTATGTACCTACTTCATAATCACTACTAAAACAAACAAGCAGATTGTGCAAAACAATTAATTTTGTATGAGTTTTTCAAAAATTGTGGGAATTTCGCAAAATTCAATGGGCTCTTTCACGTGATCTTCACGCTGATTTAGTTTCTTTGTTTTTTGCATACGTAATCACTACTAGAATTACTGTAATTATGTATGTTATTGTGATCGTGCTAATTCAAATAATATGTCAATAACAATTTTTAAAAAGTCAAATTTATGATTTTGTAACCTACTGACCGTAAAACCTCTTAGAGTTGTCACAATTGTACCATGTTTGGGAGGAATAATATTTAGATTTCAGTAATTAGAGTAAAAATTAAGTGAAGTTAACGGTTAGAAAAATGTGATTTTTTAGCACAAAGGCTAGTTGGTGATTCATAGGAGAACCATTAGCAGGTAGGCCGAGTGAGTGTGTCTGCGCGTGTGGGAGCGAGGGTCGATTTATAGCCTAGAGCGCTTGGCTGGTTGGACAAATTATAATAATAGGTGGAACTAATCATAACCAATGACTACATATCAATAAGACGAACAGTTTAAATGGGTAGAATTCAGCCCTGGAAAGTAGGTATAAAAGTTAGTTTATGCATCTCGTCGCTAGGAGATCTCAGTGCGCGTTTTGCAGGCCGAGTGTGTGACAAGAATGGAAAGAGAAGGAGAGACAGAGAGATCCGACTGTCATGTGACCTTGAGCGCAGATTGTTGTAGACAAGCTTTGGCAGCGTAGCCCCAATTTGTCAATGCGATTCATTTCCCACATTGTGATAGCAGTGTACTAAATAAATACATTTTAGTTGGTTTTCTTTTCTAATGTTTTTTAAGTAATGTAAGTTTGTAAATATGGTTTTAGTATGTAATATGGTTTATAGTGTAAATACTGTTAGTGTGTAAAGTAAATAGCTGTTACATTTTGCAATGCAGTCCTGTTCAAAAAGTGGAGGATCTAAATGTTCCTATAAAAACTGCAACAATACATCTGTGAAAAATCCAGAATTATCATTTTTCAAGTTTCCAGTGAAAGACAAAGAAAGGTATGAATACATAAAGTTTTCTTTACTGTTGTGTTGTATTTGTGTGAGAATTAATTCTCGTAGAAGTCGTAGGGAATTAATCAACATAAGAATCAAAGACTTTGTGAAGTTTATTAAAATGTATTGACAGTTAATTTTTAATGAGAATATGTAATAACGAGGGTAAAAAGAGGGTTATTAAACAGGGTGCTTCATAACTCTTGTCACATATTTTCTGGAATCGTTCTTATGTACAAAGTAAACACCAAATCACTGTTAATTTGTCTAAAATCGTTTTGGTTGTCCTACTGTGACCAAAATGTGTTTTTTGTTTAATGCATATCTAAAAAATTAGTAAACGAAATAATACCAAATTTACACCAACCTTTTGTATTATAGTATTACCTAAATGGGAAAAAAGTTAAGTTGACGTGACTTCAATATTTTCAAAATGGCGACCGTTTAAAACATTCGAACGGAAATAACGAAATAACTAGCCCTTTCCCGAAAAAATGTCAAGAATAACTTTTTTTTACAAATTGAATTCCCTATCGATTAAGTTCGTTTAAAAAAAATTGGTTAGAGAATAACGGACTTATGGTATTTTTCGCCAGACAGTGCATGCCCCTCCCCTCTTGGGGGCGATGTTCAGGATCGGTTTAAATTTAATCAAATCAGTTTCATTTATTTTGACACAGAAAGCTGTTTGTTTATACAAGTTTTTATTAAATTTATACTATTGGTAAGTTCTTTTAAGAATTGTTTCAGTTAATACTAAACTCGTAGGAGTCAGCTGATTTGAGTTTTGTCTGACTTATTGTTTGTGATGATATAGTAACAATCGGCACCAGATGATTCTGTTTTTGTTGACTTTATTATTGTTCTAAAAAAGCAACAAACAATATTGTATCCATAATATTGCATTTAGAAACATTTTAGCATAAGGTTTTTCGTGTTTTAAACTGTGTTTGCTTTATTAATTAACTATGGAAAGTTACACAAACGCTGAGTATTGCCTCCATTTTACCTCCTAAGTGAAATAGATTCTGCCAATAAAAATATTGCAAATATGGTTTAGTAACCAGGAATACTCTTAAGTACTTACTAATTGCATAAATTTAATACAAATTTGTGTAAACAAACAGTTTTCTGGGTCAAAATAAATGAAACGCATTTGACTAAATTTATTATTGCAATAAAATATTATCGCCGTCCAATCCTGGACATCGCCCCCAAGAGGGGCGTGCACTAACTGGCGAAAAACGCCATTCAGGATATGATTCTAAGCGTAAAAATGATTGAAAAAATCCCTATGAAGGTATGTCCTAAAATGAGCGTTCCGTCTATCAGTCTTTGTGTGATATTTTAATTAAAAATTATTAGTTAAAACCCACTAACAATATAGAGATGAAACATTCCACGTATGTTGTCCGCTTGCCAACTTATTTAGTGTACAAAATCTTTTTACCTTTCTAAAAGGCGGACATTAAAAGTGTTTGTAGATACGACCGTTTTAATGTTACTTGAATTTGTAAAATTTAATGCCTCAAACTGTTCCTTTACAAAACATACAATTGATTCAAACTGTCAAATTTCAAATACATATATTTACGGATTGATAGCCATGGGTTTGATTCCGAGTTTTTCAAAATCATGCCGTAGGTGGAGCAGGATGGAAGCACCTCAAAGTACAGTTAACCAGAAAAGTCCTAAATTCCCAATTATCAATATGTGCCCCCCACCATTAGAAACGCGAGGAAAAAATAATTTTCTTATTAACACGCTGTTTTTTATGCACTGATTACAAATCTTATATTGCAATATTTCTGAAACAAACCAAGCGAACGTGAAACCCAAATTTGTTATTTGTCTACAATTTTTGACGAAACTCACTTTCTTTATGTTTTTTTTTTGAAGTGCTAAATTTGAATTTTATATTGGATTTTACACATCTCACTTTTGTGGCGTGCTGATAAATTACACTGATAAATGATTTTATTATACAAAGAGTTATTTAAATCAGAGGGACTTGAGACTATTTTGTTAGTTATGTTTCGCTGCTGAAGTAGCATTTATATTCAAATTATTTAAAAATAAGGATGTTGGTAATAGGAAAAATAAACTGATATATGTGTTTAAAATAATTAAACTTTATGGGATCAATGCAAAGTTATTATTTACAGATGCATAGACTGGATAGTTAACTGCGGAAATGACGATTTTTCAGAACTACCAGACAGTAAGTTGAGGAACCGTGTCCTGTGTTCAGTTCATTTTAAAAGTACAGCATTCACGAACTCATTGAAAAACAGACTTCTTCAAAATCATCCATCTGCTGTGCCTATACCTTGGATTCATGACGTCCCTCCTCAAGACATCGAACTAGTCTCATTGACGTCGAAAATTACTCCTTCAGAACGTCATATAGAAAATGCTAATTTGGAAGAAACGTTAGAAGAATTTCATAACGACTTCAGACCTTTTCCAGAATTAATTCAAAACGGTAACGCAGTACCTTCTGTTATTAGATTGAACAGCAACATTGAAAATAGTCCAACACCGAGAAAGAAAAAACCCATTAAATACTGTTATTTCGTCCTTACCAAAGTTTCTTTCCGGTGAACCATTAACATTTTTAGCCATGCAGCTCCGTCATATAAAAAAAGTCAAATGGAGCGACGAAGAGAGAAATATTGCTTTGAGTATTTACTACAAGTCTCCAAACGTGTATAAATTTTTAAGAGAAAGAGGTTACAAGTTGCCAAGTCTTACTCAGATTCGTATTTGGGTAAATGTACATAACGTTAAACCTGGATTTGGAGAAGAAGTGTTCGGAAAGTTAAAAAAGTTTGTTGTATTAAAACTGTATTTCAACTTATGTATAACAGTGCAAAATATAATCTATACTAATATTATAAAGAGCCTAAAAAGAGGTAAAATTTGTTTGTATGTAGGGGGTCGGGGTAATCTCTAGAACTACTGAACCGATTGAAAAAATAGTTTTACTAATGAAAAGCTACACTATCCCTGTGTAACGTAGGCTAGAATGTTGATTGTTATACTTTCCTGCTAGAGAACTGAAAATTTGGCAATTATTAATTTTAAGTGTTTTATAGGAAATCAAATAAATAATAACATACGAAATTTACATAGTTACGTCTAATTGGTGAACTGGGGGGCAACAGCCCCTTCACAATAAAAATAAATTTTTATACTTCCCATGATTGACACCTTTGTTTTATAAGTGGTAATCTGTTTGCATTTGCTTCACCGCGGGGTTTGGTGAGCGAAGCGAGCAGGGGTTGATACTTCTAGTACTGTAGTTATAACTTTCTAAGTATAACATTTCCAGTATTGTTATATTTTTAATTTCAAATCCTTGAGGAACATGTTCTTTATTGTATTAAAACTGCACATTAATTTGAACCTTTATAAAACTTTCTAACAGACACTTTGTCTCTGACCAAAAATTAAAAAATCTTTCCAGCAGAGTGAAATTTGTATGTCATTATCAAAGTGAATTAAACATCAATGTTGTAATATTGATCAAAGAAATAAGAAAAAGTTAATTTAATTAAACTTTGTTTACAGCATAGGAATCGTATGGTTCTTACCTACGAATCGTAAAAGTTTTATAATTTTACAGCTCTGCTAAGTGTATTAAATAGTAGGCCTAGTGTAATATTAAAAGCGTGGTTTTTACTTCACACTGCACAGCTCAGTTTTCGAGGAAAACGAATGCTCTAGCTCTCTCTCTCTCTCTCTCTCTCTTCCCCCCTCCCCCAGTCTCTTCTGCACTTCATTGAAATCCCACACTCGTCGGCAAAGATCGCGCTCAGCGTTCCTAACGGCGGGAAGCAAAAACACACTTTTATACCTGCTTTCCTGGGCTGAATTTTTAACATTGGAACTTTTCGTCTTATTGATATGTAGTCATTGTCATAACTAACTAAACATTATAAAGTGACTTACAAAAGAGGACCCACCCAACCAACATTTTTGATTTTGGGCTATACTTCAGTAAATTATACGTTGTTTGGTCTCATTTTTCTGGAAATTAACTCTAGAATATAAATATATTATAGATTTTATTTTCAAATATCAAATAAAGTAAATTAAAGTTTTATAAAGTGAAGCCCAGTAGGTGACTTATACAGTTGGGGGCAGGTTACCGGCTAGTCGTATACACTTGCAATGACTACATAGCAATATATAAGTAGTAATTGACGCTTGTGTGTGAGTGAAGCGACATTTCCTTCAACCACACTTCCTGTTTGATAATACTATGTCTAATATGTTTTAGTCCTTGTAAATTTAATGTGTAATCTTTTAACTTGTTCCGGGAACTGTACCTAAAATACCTTTGCATAGGATTATAGTAAATTAAATTGCCTTTCGAATGATATAACTCACATTTTGTACACGGACTTATAATTGGGAGAAATTGCACAATTACCTTAAACAGATAATGAAAAAAATAATTTGTCGGGAGTTTCCTATGATTTTTCTCCTTGTTTCGGGTACTGTACTTTAAATACCTTTGCACAGGATTATATAACATTAAATTGCCTTTCGAATGATATAACTCACAAATTATACTCGGGCTTTTGAGTGGGAGAACTCATGCAATTTCCCTGCTCTAACTTAGCCATTTTGGGTTGAATCAAATAGGTTGCCATTTTGCGTCTCCAAATGGTCTAAAACTTATAGAAACAAAGTCCTCCCCTCCTCCGACCAACCGTTTTCAAGTTGGGTCGAGTGTAATAGCTCTTATTTTCTCATAAAATTCGGCTAACAAAGCGCATTGGTGGGAGGGGGAACGTCTAGTGCTTTATTTCACCAGTAACTCATAGTGACTAATTTACGAACTACTAGTAGTAGGGACGCTAAACAAAGCACCATTGTGCCATAAAAGATTATGTTCCAGCCAGGTACAGAACCCTCTTATTAAATTATTTACCTATAACATACACTACTGGACAAAAGTTTCGCAATATAAACAAAACTTTTTGTCAATGAAACGCAGGACTGATAATGACTTGTTTACTAACAATAATGCTTTAAATAGACAAAAATACACTTAATACTATAGCAAAATGTTTATTATCTGATCTCTTTCTCCTTTCTTATCTTATTTTCAGTTAAAAGTCCAAATCCTGTCCCTCTTTCGAGTTTTGACCTGTTACAATTCAAATATTTCCCTATCTCTGTAAATAAAATAAGAACGAAATTAAAAATACGTATTGGAGCGAGAGAGATAGAAGTCAAATTGGAATGTCATTCATTTAGTTAATCCGTCATACACGCCCGACACCTAGCGACAATTATGCGCAACACTAAATACTACAACAAAAAGGTACAATCAAATCACGACTTTCAACTCGAATTCATTAAAATAAAATTACAAAACGAATCTGTAGACCTACATTTCCTACATCAAAAATATTCAAAACTAAATTCTGCATCCAGGAAAGCTAGAATAACAACATAAAACCAAGTCAATCGACAAAGATTTACATTAAAATGCAAGGAGAAACTAGGCCTATCTAATTACAAATCGAAGAGAAGTTGGCAGAACAAATCCGATTACAAGAAAAATACATTCTTATTAGAAAATTAAACCAGGCCTATGAAAAGAACCAATTTTTTACATCTCAAATGTCTTTGGTCTAAATCTAAAATAAACGCCGATAAGCTATTATAAATATAAAACCGAAGCCTCGACCGACAAAATTTAAACGTAAGTGGATATTTCATTTATGTAAACTCCTCCCACGAAACGCTGTGATTGGTCCACGTAATTCTTGCCACCAAATGAAAATAATACAAAGAATAAGATATACATTCTAGAAATTAGATAGCAAAATTATTGTAATAAGGAGTTATTTAAGTGTTTTCTATAATTTAACTGTTTAAAATCCTATTAAATTTCATTGTAAAACATTGTTATGTATCAAAACAAATCCACACAATTAAATAGACACAATTAAAATAAATCACACTTCACGACTCCCAAACACCTATTACATTAACAAACCCAAATCCCAGAAGATATGAAGATTCATCAGGCGTTATTATCCATTTCCTAGAAAGGTAGAGAAGCCCCAAACGAAGGACATTGTTAAGTTGGCCACTGAATAGTGCAGTTGATACAATTTTGGCTGTTGAAATTTAAAGAAAAGAATCGGTATTTGAATAAATATGAAGCTTATGAAGTTCAGTGTTTTTCCTTTATAACAATTATTATCAAATTCTAATCTACAAGAACTAATAACCAATTGGGTGAGAACTTTCCATTTAACTAGGCCTAGTCTATTTTAAGATCCAACCACCAAACCAGTTACCTTAGAGGGATCACTTATCTGTTTAAACTAGACTGTGAATAATAATATATATATATGTTATGCATATAGATTTACCAAGAACCTTTGAACTTTAAATTATCGTAAATTCAGTGATCCATTATAATACTAAATCCATTAACCAAATAACCTTTTTGACGATTCCATATAATCTTGCTCTCATTAATTTTGTACATATATGTTAGTTGTGTTATCTATAATCAAATTTGTTTTCTTTTTAAATACTTTGGGAAAAAGACGGCACCAACCTACCGAGTTAAGATCTTGTGTTTTAAAATTTTATTGAACAACAATTAATAAATTGTTTATCATCAAACTTAGTATTCATAATCTAAATAATATTGTTCTCTGAAAAGAAATATAATTTTATGTATTACCTGTAATAATACAGAAGTAAAAGATTGTTTTATAATTGTAACCCTTGTCGACCATCTTATTTTAATATAGATTTAATTGTAAAGTAAAGTTATTGTGGGTTGTAGTAGACCAAAGGTAATTTCTCAGTATTCTGAAGTGATTTGAGTGATGCTG
Source organism: Philaenus spumarius (assembly GCA_018207615.1). NCBI lineage: Eukaryota > Metazoa > Arthropoda > Insecta > Hemiptera > Aphrophoridae > Philaenus > Philaenus spumarius. The sequence continues at coordinate 1,002,309 of JAGFPH010000028.1, forward strand.
TGCATTTTTATTTAGTAAGAATAATTGAATTAATTATTTTTTTAAATTACTATGGATGTACACCGTCGTTTCACTACTGCTGAGGCGGTCAGAGCTGGAATTTTGGTTTGACAAGGGCATTCGCAAAGTGAAGTGGCTAGGATTTTCGGAGTACACCGTTCCACAATTGGAAGAGCTGTTAGGCGGTTTCAAGAGACTGGACGAGATGACAGAAGACCAGTTCAAGGCAGGCCAAGAGTAACTGACAGAAATGATGATAGTTTTCTAACATTAAGCGTACTTCGCAGGAGGACAGTTACCAGTTCACAGCTACAAGGTTTGATCAGGCAGGTGGGCAATGTGAATATTTAGAGCCGTACTATCCGTAGACGTCTCACAGAAGTGGATTTGAGCAGTAGAAGGCCTGCTACAGGTCCACTTCTCACTGCACGTCAACGTGCTTTGAGGCTTAGATTTGCCCGGAATCATATCCATGGGACTGTGGATGATTGGAAGTACGTTCTCTTCTCAGATGAGACTGGAATAAGTCTAGCTTCACCAGATGGGCACGAACGTGTATGGAGAAGGCGTCACGAAAGATTTGCACAAGCCTGCTTCTCACCCAGGATGCCTTTTGGTGGAGGCTCGGTGATGTTCTGGGGTGGTTTACAGTACGACGCTCGTACAGAACTCGTGGTACTTCGTAGACCGGCTCTGACAGCACAAAGGTAGGTGGAAGATATACTGCAAGATCATGTGGTTCCGTTTGCTCCGTTTGTGGGACCAAATTTTAAACTGATGCATGATAATGCTCGATCACAAACCGCAGACGCTGTACGTAGTTACCTTATGGAGGCCGGCATAAGTTCAATCGATTGGCCACCAAGAGTCCAGACCTCAACCCTATTGTACACGTGTGGGACAGTGTAAAAAAACGCATCAGGAGAAGAAACAACCCTGCAACCACTCTCGCAGCCCTTATAGCCGTAGTGATAGAGGAGGGGGAGGCAACACCGCAAGAAGAGATTCAACACCTCATCAGTAGTATGAGGAGAAGGCTGGAAGAAGTAATCCGAGCAAGAGGAGGAAATACCAGATACTAGGAAATTGATAATAAACCAAATAAATTAAATGTATCAATTTTTCTTTGAATTAAAAACTAGAAGTTTATCGGCTTTTTTTAGCTTTTCTTTTTTTTACCAAAATAAAATATGGTAAAATCTAAAAGTCTTAATATTTTTGTTGCTTTCTTAATCTAAGATAAGGAACAAATAAATTAAAAAGGGTTTTAGTGTTTTTATTCACTTTTAAACTAATCAATTTAAGACAAACATGGTTGTTGCGAAACTTTTGTCCAGGAGTGTATTTGAAATAACTTTCATAAACTTAGTCATAGTTAGCAAATTGAAAAAAGTTAACTTATTTATTAAGTACTTCCCATTATATAAATTATATTTCTTTTAAGGCTCTTCTTGAAGAAAACTCCCGAATGTACAGTATGATTTTAATAAAAAAGTCTTCAAGCCGCAAAATCGTTGAAACATGCATTCGTAATAACGTGTTTCGTATTCTATTTATAAATTAATAATCTGGGAAACTACTTTAAGTTATAAAAAAGGCTTTACATTTTTTACGTGTTAGCTTAAAATATGGAAATTATTGCTTAAAACTTTCCAGAAATGCATTAAAAATAATCAATTTTTACTCAGCTAAACTGCTGATTAACCCTTTATACTCGAGTGTCGGGGCAGCCCTGCACCCTACTAATCTGCACGAACTCCTATGTCAACTCGCTATGACAACATTCTTTGATTGCATTTGAACGGATGTAGTTACTTTGATGACCGCTATTATTAAAGTTTGAGATGTGCTGCTATCTGTGGAATTTTTTAGAACCATTTGAGTTCAGTTTCTGTTGTAAATAAATCTTAGAAAATGTAATGTTTGCCGTCTTTGGCCGCTCTGTAAATAGCTGCCTGCTTTCGCTTTTGTTTGGTTCCTACTTACTACGCAGTGTTTTAGTGATCTTACGCCTTGTTTAGTTTTGTTGTATAAGGTTATCGTGTGTAATTTCACAGTTTATTTTTTAATATTGTTCTTTTTACAATAATGATTGTTGTGAAATAAAATGAACGAAGACAACGGCAGTTTGTTACAAAATGATGGGAGTGGCGACGGAACTTTTATTTCGAACCTAAATGATTCCAATATCACCAATAAGTTTTAAAAAAAGCTTTGCTTACTAGTTTTGAACAAAATAATGCTGTTGCTAAGCAATAAAATAAATAGTTGAGGCAATTTTGTACAAGTTGGTGTCAAAACTAATTTTTTTCATAAAAACTAATTTTTTACGAAAAACTCGTGTTTTAATTATAATTTTTACTTTCTCCCCCTATACCATAGTATATGGAGAAAGTATTGTATTCGTAAAAATTTTCGAATTTGAGTTTTTGGTGGAAATATCCGTTTTGGGTCCTCCTGAACCTAAAAAAGTGGTTTTCGGAGTGATGTCTGTGTGTGTGTCTGTGTGGATGTTATCAGACCTAGAGCCTAAACCAGTCGTCTAATTTTGATGAAATTTGGTATGGAGGTACTAATCCATGGTATCTCCAGGCGTTTTTTCATTTTTGTGAATTATTTATTTTTAAGGGTAATTTTTCCATAAAAACCCTTAAAATAACGGAAAAATCAACTTTTCTCAAAAACGGCTCTAACGATTTTCATTAAAATTTTATAGTTTATTAGGGACCTAAAATACTATAAACTATAAAATTTTAATCAAAATCGTTCGAGCCGTTTTTGAAAAAAGTTGGTTTTTCCGTTATTTTATGGATTTTTATGGGAAAACAACTTTAATACAAAATCACCTCTCCTACCCCACCCTACAAGTCACCGTGAATCTGTTTAATAATTTAAATATGTTTGTGAGAAAGTATGTGCCAGTTCCTGGTACCGTTTATTTTATAATGTACTAGCTGAATACCTGTGCTTCGCTACAGGGAATTTGTTTGTTGCATCACCATGATTTATAATTAATTGTCTTAGTATTCTGTCATTTTATTTCATCTATTATTATTAAAGTGAATTATAACATTTATATTCAATAAATTTGGTATTTATTGTTCACTGGTTGCCCGGGAATTGTCTTCGTCATGGTATGTATGCTAAATAAATTAAATAAATAAAAAATTCAGAGTGAAGAGCATCTTTTTTTCAACTGCTAAATCTACAGACTGGTAATTCACAGTCTAGCTTGATATTTGCAGCGTCTTTAATTGTGAATGCATAGATCGGATTAGTTTTGATTAGGTTACGTCTTAAATATTTTCTTAAAGTTAATAAGTTCCAAATTTCAGCTCTCTAGCTTTAAGGAAAGAATTCAAATTAGTATTGATTGTTTTTAGGGTTTGTTATTACATTTTCAACCCTTAGCAGCACGTAACGAAATGTACAACTGGTTTACTTTTTATGTGTATCCTGTAAGAAAAAAATGTACAAATTTCAGCTCTCTAGTTTTAAGAAATGTATGAATATTAATAATTATTGTTTTTAGGGGTTTTTAACACATTTTCACTCCTAGCAGCAAGTAACAAAATGTAAAAGTCATTTACTTTTCATATGTGTTTTGTAAGAAATATATGTAAGAATTTCAGCTTTAAGGAAAGTAAACAAACAACATATATTGTTTTAGGTTGTTTCAACCCTTAAAGGTTAAATATTTTAAAATCAATCTTAGAGTAATAGCGCCTATGAGTAATATGTGAACCAAATATTTCACGTTCCTTAACGGTATTAAATTAATATTTATAGTTATAGGGGT
>JAGFPH010000028.1:1016107-1050910 GCA_018207615.1 Philaenus spumarius
TTTCAACCCTTAAAGGCTAAATATTTTAAAATCCTAACTTAGTGCGCTTCTAGTGCTTATGAGCAATATGTGTACCAAAATTCACGTTACTTGGCGGTATTAAATTAATATTTACAGTTATAGGGGTTGTTATTAAATGTTCACCCCTTAGCAGAACGTGAATAAATGTAAAACTGGTTTATTTTTTTATATGTATCTTGTAAGAAATAAATGTACAAAATTTCAGCTTTCTAGCTTTAAGCAAAGTATAAAAATAAATATTTATTGTTAAAGGGGTTGTTACTACATTTCCACCCCTTAACAGAACTTAATAAAATTTGAAACTGGTTTATTTATCTGTGTTTTGTGTATATTGTAAGAAATATTTACAAAATTTTAGCTCTCTAGCTTTAAAGAAAGTATAAAAATGAATATACAGTATATTGTTTTTAGGGGTTGTATCACATTTTCACCCCTAGTAGCGCGTAACGAAATGTAAAACTGGTTTACTTTTTATATGTATCGTGTAAGAAATAAATATACAAAATTTCAGCTTTCTAGCTTTAAGAAAAGTATAACAAACACTATTTATTAATTGTTTAGGGGTTGTTTCAACCATTAAATGGAAAATATTTAAAAATCCTTTTTTTGGTGCTCCACTAACGCCTATAAGCAACATGTGTACCAAATTTCACGTTCCTAGGCGGTATGGTGTTTGACATATGTAACAAACAATATTTATTGTTTTAGGGGTTGTTTCAACCCTTAAAAGATAAATATTTAAAATCCCTTCTTAGTGCGCCTTTAGCACCTATGAGCTGTATGTGTATACATTTCACGTTCCTAGGCAGTATTTAAATAATATTTATAATTTTAGGGGTTGTTACCACATTTTCTCTTAGCAGAACGTGACAAAATGTAAAACTGGTTTATTTTTTATATGTATCTTGTAAGAAATAAATGTAAAAAATATCAGCCTTCTAGCTTTAAGGAAAGTATAACAAATAATATTTATTGTTTTAGGGGTTGTTTCAACCCTTAAAGGGAAAGTATTTTAAAATTCTTTCTTAGTTCGCCTCTAGCTCCTTTGAGCAGTATGCGTACCAAATTTCACGTTCCTAGGCGGTATTCAATTAATATTTATAGTTTTAGGGGTTGTTATTACATTTTCACCCTTTAGCAGAACGTCACAAAATTTAAAACAGGTTTACTTTTTATATGTATCATGTAACAAATAAATGTAAAACATTTTAGTTTTCTAGCGTTAAAGACATTATAGCAAACAATACTTTTTAGGGGATGTTTTAACCCTTAAATTTCAAATACTATAAAACTCTTTCTTAGTGCGCCTCTAGCTCCTTTGAGCAATATGCGTTCCAAATTTCACGTTCCTAGGAGGTAGGACTTTTGAGATGTATAACACAAATGTTTATTGTTTTAGGGGTAGTTTCAACCCTTACAGGAAAATTATTTAAAAATTCTTTCTTAGTTCACCTTTTGCTCCTGTGGCAAATACATATACCAAATTTCACGTTCCTAGGAGGTAAGGTTTTTGAGATATTTAACAAACAATATTTATTGATTTAGGGGTTGTTACAACCCTTACAGGCCAAATATTTTAAAATCCGTTGTTATTGTACCTCTAGTGCCTATAAGCAATATGTGTACCAAATTGCACGTTCCTAGGAGGTAAGGTTTTTGAGATATATAACAAACAATATTTATTGATTTAGGGGTTGTTACAACCCTTACAGGCCAAATATTTTAAAATCCGTTCTTCGTGTGCCTCTAGTGCCTAAGAGCAATATTTGTACCAAATTTAAAGTCCCTAGGTGGTATTGTTTTTGAGAAACTGTGGCCAGTCAAAACTACCCCTAAACCCCCAAAACTACCCCTAAAAATTTGAATATGAAAATGAAATTTCTTTAGTTTTCCTATTTACATCACAAAGTATACACATGCCAAATTTCATCTCTCTAGTTTCATGGGAAGTGGGAGAATTAGTGAAGATGAGTGAGTGAGGGCTTTGCCTTTTATATATCTGTACCCCGGAGGTAAATGACACTATGTCCATTTTTTTCAAATTTGGGTTTTTCAAACATCTGTTTATAGTTTTTTTTCTCTACACAGTTGTATAGGACACTATGTCCAAAACCAACTGTAAGCCAAGTTAGAGCCTTTTAAATGAACACCAAGTCCGCCTTTACTCAGAGATATACAACACCATGTGGACTTGGTGTTGTTAAAGCTTGCTAAGTAATCATTATAAACGTCTCACACATACAATTCATACAGATTAAAACTTAAGAACAACCAAGCAAATTTCCTATAACCACTCCTAGATGGCGCTGATGAAGGTACATTTTGTTCTGCTCCTAGATGGTGCTGATAAACTATCTTTTACTTTACACGGAATATTTATACCGATAGTAAAGTAACTGAAGTTTTGTTAATTTGTCAGTTTTCTTTCATGAAGCCGTAGTCTAGTGGATAATTTAGCGTCTTTCTGATCAGAAGATGCTGAGTTCGAATCTAGGCTAGGGAAACCAGATATCTATCATATCTGTGGTTTGAGGGTATGAGGGCGGAAGTAAAGCAAACGGTGGTTGGCTCGCTTCCAAGCTGACGGGATATGACTAGATATCTGGTCTCCGGATGGGGCTGTTTTGCATAATTTTACTAAAGTAATTATGTATGTATATATACATTTACTAAAAAAAAAACATTTTATGTCACAAAACAGATTATAGCTGCAGCAAAATCTTATCTTCAACTAAAGTTTAATATATGTTGTATTTTCTTAATAAACAATGTGTGACTTTCAATGTTTGTATGCATCTTCTTTATATGCAAAACTTATGAGAACTATACAACACTATGTCGAACAATGAATTTTAATAAATTTTTTATTAAATGATTTGTTTTATTTGTATGAATAAATTTTAATGGAATGAAAAAGAAACGTTCTAATAAGTTTTAATAAAATAATTGTTAAAAAATGTCAATTAAAGTTAAAGTAATGAATTATTTAATTTAAAACAAATCTTAAAACTGCTCTCCTGAAAAATTAGTAAAGTGTGACTTAGTGTCCTTTACCTCCGGGGTACAGATATATAGATTATTGTGTCTAAAACATTTGTAAACCACTTAATTTTGTTTGTAAGGATATAGAAAACAAAAATCAAGCAACAAAAGGCTTCCCATTGAAAATTTGTCCAAAATTCTTATTTTTTTCAATAAATAAAAATTTTAAAAATATACTTGAAAATAAAAAATATATGTTTTATTTCATACCAATCTAACTTTAGTCATAGAAGAAACTTAAAAAAAAAACCAGCCTTTTAGAACTGACAGAAATACCTTTTTTTTGGAGTAAACAAGTTACAATGCAATATTCGCTCAAAATTAAATGGAGCTGATAGCATCACTAGGTCCCCAGTAATTGGAGTGGAAAGGGTTAAAAGAAGTTGCCATCGATATCTTTCAATTATGAGATATAAGACAAAGCACATAGCCTTTAAGAACAATTTAAGATGTTTTACAACTTTTTAGGTTGAAAAACGGCATCCGAAATACTTTAGTACGAACTGCATAATTTTCCTGTTTTACGCAAGGTATAGAAGACCGTTAATGATTTAAAATAATATTTGACATTTCCCCTCTTGTCTTAACATTACAATTCTCGTTCATATTTACAACTAAAACTCTATTATTGATTTTGATAAATTTTATTTTATTGGTGTATACATTCTTGTTAGGTATGTTGCAATTTAATCATATTTGTGTATCATATACTTAATAAATTTTTGACTTTTTATGAACATAACAAGTTGTAATTAATGTAACGTTTATGTAAATATATGCCTTGTATATAATGCATAGTGTATTATTATGCATTTTTTTGGTTTGTTTTGTATTTTTCTTCTTTTACATCAATATCTCCGTATCATAATCTTATTGGTCGTTTCATATTTAGACCCCATCCCTAACGGATACTGTCTGTATATAGTTAAGATCCATATCATTAAGTTAGTTATAAGTGTATAACTGTACCCTCACTCATGATGATGACTTGTTCATCGAAACATGTTTGACTATTAAACTATTTTTGTGAGAAACTGTGTTAATTTAATTATTTACAGGTTTGACAAAACCTCGAAAAATGTTTGAAATTGGGTAAAATGAATTAATAATATAGAAAAGAGCAATTTAAACGTAACAACACCTAATAAAATGGAAGAGAATTAACTGAACAATCTGTCTACAAGTGAATGTTTACACTTACTCTGTGAATATCAGTATCAGCTGTTCGTTTAATAAATCGACAAGCTTTAGTAAGTCCTATTCCAGGCAATGAAGGTAAGTAATCACAGCCTGATAGAATACACATGTATCTGAACTTATCCATGGTGAAGTTTGAAGGCCTAGTATCCATCGCAAGATGAAGTTTGTCTTGCTCTACTAACAATCCACCACCGTTGATGTCCATTTTAAACAAAACCTGCAAGCAGAACCAATAAGCCAATAAGTAAATATTTATTAACACTTACTGCTTGGTCTTGGTGTTTTTTTCCTTTGAGCTCAGGCTCACACATAATGGCTCCTGTAATTTTTCTCAACCAGGTTGGATGTCCTACTCGTAGTGGCACTTACTCCATTCTTCTACAGTTTGACTGTCCTACGCACAGTGCACCCTGGTTGTTTTATACTTTTGCCTTATATATAGGTTTGATTCATGTTCAAATTGCCGACATATGATGCACTCGGTCAGGAAAAATGTAAGCTATCTGGAGACAACCGAAAATTCATCATTTAATACGCTTTTCGTGTTATTATAGCACTCATACCTAGTGCATAGACTAACAGACCAAGCTGTACATCTTTTAATATTAATCTACGATCTGATACAATTAGGGAATTGTTAAGATTTTGTATCAATAAATCACTTTAAAATACTTTGTTTTTATAATTTTGTATGTTATAGAACAGCCTTCCCAAATGCAGTAAAATAATTATTTAATGAAAATATGAATGTATAAAGCTTTTCTTTTTTTCAATAAAAGTATGCATGTTTAAGAACAAATTAATAAATCTGGAAAAACACATTGAGTATACTGTTAAAAATTACGACAAAGATCATTGATTTTTAAAAAGATAAACCAAGTGCCATTTAATTCAGATAAATATAAAAAAAAGTTAGTGAGAGGCTACAGTGGCGTAAATAAGGGGGGTGATCAGGGTGATCAATCACCCCCCAAAGGGGAAAGAATAATAATAATATTTAGAAAAAATACACATTTAAAAAAAATAAAATCTAAAAGTTTTAAAATACTGCTGTTTTAACATAGCCTATGCCGTTAACCCTAAAACCGGCAACAATAACAAAAATAGATTTTGGCGTTTGCAAGCATTTTTTTTCAAAAATTTGCCAAAAATAGTAAATGAATTCCAATCCAAAAGTGTTCTGTAGCTTGTTTGTAGAGAAAGGTTCAAAAAATTTATATATGTCTGTAAAAAATGGTAGATGTAAAATTTACAAAGTTATTAGCTCAAGAAACAAAAAATGTCCAGTTATGAAAAATAAAAGTTCAACTTTAAGCCTACATAACAAGTAGTAAACATTTTTTGTAATTTTTTTCATAAGAGTAAAAAAGTTTCGTAATTTAGTCTCAAATAGAACTGTATAAAAACATTATGTGACATGTCATAACTTACATCGTTATATAAATAAATGTACAAAATAATAAAACATACATAATATAGACAAAATCACACATAAATTTACATAAAAATTTGATAAAAAAAAAACACTCAGTTAATACAGCTTATTGACCGAGCGAAGCGAGTTCTCCGTTTTAACTCGACCGTTCGGCATTTCGTCTGTGTGTCTGTCTCACGATTACGGCCAAACGCCTTGACCGATTTTGATGATTTTTTGCATGAATGTTCCTTATTCCTAGGCCGAGCCATGTATATATACGGTTTTTCCATTTTTAACCCCTTAAATAAAATAAAAATGGCGGCCGGACCGTTTCTCCCAGTGTAAGCTTTTTTCCAAAGTCAGTTTGTGGCTTAACCGTAAGTCGAATTTAAAAACTAATAACATTTTGCGGGTAGCAAATTAGATTTTCAACAAAATTCTTGATTTTTTCCATATCTCAAAATGGCCGTAAACTTCAAATTTGTTAAAAATCGTCCAAGTTTTTGTGTTTCAACCATGTTTTTATACGTTTATTCTAAACCAATTCAAAAGTGTTAAATAGCTTTTTTGTAGATAAAGGTTTAAGAATTCATATATGCCAGTAAAAAAAAAATATTGAGGTACAATTAACAAAGTTATTAGCTCAAGAAACAAGCATGTTCAGTAACAAAAGGAAAAAGTTCAACTTTAGGCCTACATAAAAAGTAGTAAAAATTATTGTAATTTTTTTCATAAGTGTAAAAACGTTTCGTAATTCAGTTCTAAATAGTATTGTATACAAATATTTATCAATTGAAAATCTCTTATTTTGAAAACACCAGTTTTTATGTTCCTACTACAAGACTGCTATCAAAACTATGCCAAGTTTGAAAAGTAATTTATTGATATATACTTTGCCCAAAAATGAAATATTATTATAACAAAGTGTAGAGAAGAAATCAAAGAATTGTACTGTATACTTGTAAATTATCTTTTAATAAAAGTGTTTTACTTAGAATTTTTTGAATAATAAAAGTGAGACAGCCCTTATTTGTCTAAGTGCCATCCCTCCCTGTCATGTGTTTTGATTTGTCCGCTCCACCCTGAAACCCATGACTCATAATAAGTCGAACTGCTTCCACTAATCAGTGTGAGTGTAGCTGTTATTGAGAGTAGTACAGTAGGTTGTAGTTTTTTGGCGATTGTGGATTGTGCATTAGTTTTGGTTCTGTTAAGATTTTAAAGTGAATCAGTTAGTCTCTGTGTATTTGTTTTGATCTTGCTGAAAAATATGTCGGTCAAAAGAAAGGGCCAGTGTTTAATGTCGGACATGTCCAAAACCAGGAAATTAGAAGACCGTTCTCCTCCTGTACCTGCAAATAAACCTGTTACTTCTGTTCAACTGCCTTCAGTAAGTTCATGTACCTCAGAAACTGAGCACAAAACATTTAATCATAACGACATTGGGCTTTATTCGAATAAAAGGATACAAGATGAAGAAAAAGTAAAGCTCATGCATGCATTTTGGCAACCCCCCTCCATCTACAAGTTTCCTGTCTTGGAAAAATTTCAGAAACAAAAGTTATAATTTCAATATTTCAATATAATTTCAAGGTTCAGTAAATATCCATGGCTAGTTTACTCAGAAAAATAAGAGGGAGCGTTCTGTAGATTTTGTTTTTTATTTGCCAAACATGGAGCAAGAGTAAACAGCCAAGAGCTTGGTTCATTGATGAAACATTAATTCACAGACTGGGTAAAAGCCCAAGAAGTTTTTAAAGTGTCACGCTGAAACTGATTATTACAATGCTTGCATTACTGATTTCAAAATTTTTAAAATGACCCTGTAAAATAGGTCTTTGGAGGTCATCAATCAGGTTGATACTGCACGCAGTGAAGCGATAGTTAAAAATAGACACAACTTAAAACCTGTGATTGAAACTGTCATATTATGTGGACAGCAAGAGCTTGCCTTGAGAGGTCACAGGGACTCTGGAATTATTGGGACGAGTTCTATATGTACAGGAAGATTGATTTTGTAATATAGGCTTAAGCTTTGAACAAAAACTGTACAAATTCAATAAATATTATGTATTACAGTATCAAGAAATTCTTTTTTTAATCCAATATATTCTCTATTCATATCAGTTATATTGTTCATGTTCATGAATGCTACAAAGTAAAACAAAAAAAGGCAATAAAGTCGCTAAAATCGCGCTTTTATAAGAGTATAAATTTTCAAAATCCTCTGGGGTAAGTCCCCCCCCCCCCCCCCCCCCCCCTTTTAGTTTGGGGGACCCCTCGGTAGTGTCTCCTTCTAGGTTAATCACCCCCAAATTAAAATCCTATTTACGCCACTGAGAGGCTACTAGATATGGACTGTCACAATTTATCTGATTTATCAGTGCACCCTTCAAACCGTACATCGTTAAAAGTAGGCACATATGGTTGTTTGTTTTAATTCCTTCCATGTTCACAGTTGCAGATTAAGACTTTTTGCTACTTGGGAATATAGTTTTTGTGAACTCTAATGCCACATAAATATTTTAGTAGGTTAATAAAAAAAAAAAAAATTTAATGTTGATGAATTTGGTACCATTTACGGTAGGATTTGGAAAATCACTAATCCTCTTTTTAGCAAGTTTTTGTTGTTAAGCGCTTTTCTAAGAGCTAATATTATACAACGCTTAGCATCAAAGGTACTAATTGAAGAAGAGATTTATTTATCCATACCTTGGTCAGGATACTGTATTCAGTAAATAAACATCTACAAGTACTGCCCTTGTAATTACGATCAAGATACTTCATATATTTTTACATTCAAATCATATTTTATAACATAACTGTTGTCAGTATTGGTAAACATATGTTTTGTTTAAGGCAAACAACACCAATGGGATGATATCGCCTGATATCAACTTTTTTCATATGTGACAAACATTAACGGTCTTCATCCATATTTGCACTGGGTACCTTGAGCTTCAGAATCAGTTACACAAACCCAACTACAAAGCCACATCAGTAAATTAATACGTTTTATTTGTACCACTGCAATTTCATTTAATTTATCATTTTAATTAAGAATATGTTTGGATTTCTAAAAACATTAAAAGGCTTCATATGTAGTATCTATGTTTTTGTAGTATTGCGTCGATCAGAGTACTATAATATCGAGGTGTGCAGAAAACTAAGTTCAGTGACCTTCTTACAATAGCGCGGAATCAATTTTGAAATTGGCAAAATGTGGTATATTTATGTTTCAGGTGACTTATAGAATTATGTGACAAACATTAACGGTCTTAATCCATATTTGCACTGGGTACCTTGAGCTTCAGAATCAGTTATACAAACCCAACTACAAAGCCACCTCAGTAAATTAATAAGTTTTATTTGTACCACTGCAATTTCATTTAATTTATCATTTTAATTAAGAATATGTTTGGATTTCTAAAAACATTAAAAGGCTTCATATGTAGTATCTATGTTTTTGTAGTAATGCGTCGATCAGAGTACTATAATATCGAGGTGTGCAGAAAACTCAGTTCAGTGACCTTCTCACAATAGCGCGGAATCAATTTTGAAATTGGCAAAATGTGGTATATTTATGTTTCAGGTGACTTATAGAATTGCTTTATGAAAGAACTCGACAAAGAATCTAGAGTATATTCAATTTGACGAAGCAAGCAATCAGAATCATAGCGCGATCGAGCTAATCGTGATTCTTGCATAGTTGCAATCTATATAATTATATAAAAGCCAAATCCACTCACTCATCACGAAATCTCAACAACCACTGAACGGATTGGAACGAAATTTGGTATGTAGCTTCCTCTAGGGCCATAGGTGCTTACTAAGAAAGGGTTTCAAAAAATTCAAAATCTTAGGGGGGTTTGGGGGTCAAAGTTACTAAATCACGATTTCTCCAAAACTACCATACGGATGGGAACGCAATTTGGTATGTAGCTTCCTCTAGGACTATAGGTGCTAACTAAGAAGGTTTTAAAAAAAAATCGAAATTTTAGGGGAGTTTGGTGGGGGGTCAAAGTTACTAAATCACGATTTCTCTAAAACTTCTGAACGGATTGGAATGAAATTTGATATGTAGCTTCATCTAGAGCCGTAGGTGTTGGCTAAGAAAGGGTTTAAAAAAATTCAAAATCTTAGGGGAGTTTGGGTGGGTCAAATTTACTAAATCACGATCTCTCCAAAACCACCAAATGGATTGGAATGTAGCTTCCGATAGGGCCATAGGTGCTAACTAAGAAAGGTTTTCAAAAAATTCAAAATTTTAGGGGGTTTGGGGAGTCAAAGTTACTAAAAATCCCCATAAAAATACATAGTAGGCCTATAATATATTTGTTGATATATATTTTTGGTTAATATACATTTAACTTTGATTTCTCTATCGATCCATGCAAATCCGGATCGGGGCATCTTTCTATATATTTTGCTGCCCCAATCTATATATTTATCATCATATCTAATGAACGATTTGTCTAAACATGGTGAAATCCCAAACAATATATACTATTTATGAGATAGATATTCCAATTAAACAAAATATTGTACGGTTATAAGTCTTACGAATTTTTTTTAAGGGATTAAAATATTGGTAAATTAGATTTTTTATTTTGTTGCCTACAGGCTGATCACGATTTCTTAAAATGTATAGCCTTGAAACGAGAAACCTGGCACAAATAACTGTACCTTGTCCCTTTCACACTTTTACTTTCCTACTCACTGACCACAAGGCACTGGTGCATCAGTTGGACTTATCATTTTGATGTTCTCATTCCTCTAAACCCTTCTATTCCTGATACTCCCGTTCCCTCTTATATTGTGGAGGATAATATTGGGGAAATTGGGCATCTTTCAGACAACGATCTCCAAAACTCTCAGTCTCCGTTGACAGAACCGTGTTTGTCATCTGATACTGTTGAGTCAGATCATGAAGTGGTATAAATGACATGGTTTAGAACCTATGATTCATATCCTTATGACACACAAAATTACCATAATTTGTCGCATTTTATTTCACCAAAATAATTATGCAATAACGAAGCATTGCCGTGTCAGCTAGTAAAAATATAGGCATTCTGACCCTTACATGTATGTACAATTCTAGAAGTAATTGTACATTACATAAGAGCCTGAAGGTTCATCCAATGGATGTACATGCATATCACACCTGAAACAAATACGACTTGTGAGGACACTAGCATGGATTAGTTTTAAATAAAGACTTCCTCTAAAGATAGAATCATTTACTAGTATTTATTAGTCAGAGAGGCCAAGGTGTTACGGTAGCGGCGAGACCAGTATCTTGGGATACGGGCAGGGATTTTGTTGGTTGAACAGGCCAGTACCAATTGTGAGACGGAAGAAGGTCATGCGGTCTCTGTACAGCGACGAAAATCGGTCACTGGGCAACGGTACATTCTTCGGGACACGGGGACATTAGGGAGACTTTGGGCGAAGTCAAAAAGGGCTTCTGAGAGCAACAGATTGAGTGAGCAACCAGATTACATAGATATTATACATAGTCACATAAGGGTCTCTTAACCAAAGTATAGCCAGGGTTTCATGTGCGGTTAATAAAGAACTGATATTCAGAGTGGTTTGTCTTTTGGTTAACGATCAATAAAGGTGTGTCAATAGTGATAAAGACAATTAAGAATTAAGATAAATATTTCAAATTAAGATAATTCTGAGGAGAAATAAAACTTGAATTATCATTGAACCACTTAGTGTATCAATTATTCATTGTAATACAACCCAACCCAAACAAATATCAACAGAAGTAATGACCCGTCCGAAATTTCCAACCCTAACATCTAACCCAAGCCTTATCAGGACACAGTTGCTTCAAGAGCTACATTTTGTGTTTTGTACAGAACAACAGTCTAATAACAAACTGTGCAGCTAATATTTAAGTTCCAGTACATTAGAACTATGATACTTGACCTTAAACTTGCCTCTAAAATATGATTATTTTACCTGAACATTTTGTTAATCTTTTAAAAATTGAATTCTAAATTTAGATTAGCAGAAATTTAGTTCAACAATAAAATTGACCAGAAGTTTCTTAAATAATCCTGAGCTCAGGCCCAAAGAATTAAAAAAATTCAGTCAGTTGACGCCTTGAGCGCAAAATTTAACAAAAAACAAACAGTAACTGAAAGATTCTTACTCTAGTGCATCCAAATAGTAAGAGATCTGAATCTTCTGTAATAACGACATGGGCAATATTATGTATATTCAAATACGCCAATTGAGCATCAGCTTCATAAGGTGCAGTGATACAGTCTATATTTCGAGCACGACATTCTTTCATTAAAGCCAATGCCATATCGTGTGAAATATCTATACACCTTCGAAGATATGTCCGTGCCTGGTCTGGTTTATCTTGCCGCATTAATTCTGCAGCACGTCGACGGTTTACCTCTCGTGTCCTATAAACCAAAGTTAAAAAAATAGTAGTTCTTTATAACAGCATTAGATAAATCTAAATAAATTTTTATCGAATAATAACAAAAATATTATGAAAATAAGTAAAAAAAGCACTTACAATAGAGAATCGTATAATATTTTTAATTTAAATATCATACCGTAGTGTAGGCTACTCAGAGTTTACTAGTATTTTTGACAGAATTAATAACTTACTCTCTCCGTTTTTTCTCAGTGTCAGCCTTAGCAGGAAGATGTCGTCCATCGAAGACCATTATAGGCTTTATGTTGTGTGCTAGTAACGTATTTACATACTTCATACAATAATGTACATACCTGAAAGTTATTATAAATTATTTTATTATGTTAGAACAATGATTTTGTAACATTAACCACACAAGTAAACTTTGACTTAAGATCCAAAGCTTAAACAAGACATTTGCAGAAGGCTATATGGTAAACACAAAATGTTGCAATATTAGTGATGATATAAAAAAGGTAGGTCTATGATATAGGCCTATTGTAACAACACCTGTTGTTAGTGTAGAAATAAACGCATTTTTATGAATAACAAATAAAGACCTATATTTATGACAACATTTAATTATGATTGGGCCATCAGATATTACTGTAATAAAGGAATCAATTTGTGCAAGTTACTTTATTAGATATGAATATAATATATGATTAGAAGTAGAATCATTGAACATCACGATTATTGCAATATAACAAGAGGTCATAATGTAAACTTTTGTCATATAATGGAATTAAAAATAAATACCGCATTAGGTATTATATTATGTACAGCATAGTTGACATCTCTGCCACAATATGGCCACAATCTTAGCCTATTGTCAGTTTTACCTGTCAATGCACATAAAATTATGTTCAAGGTTTGTCTAATCCTTAGTAGGCCTATCATGTGTAACAAAACTTTTTTTATACCGTACAAGATTACATGAATAAGAATTAGGCTATCCTGAAATAAGTTGTAAACTGTGAGAATATGAATTAGCTGAATTTATTACAAGTTGATGTAAATTAGGCTAGGCTATTATACTTACGCATAACATGCATCTCCCCTTGCTAATTTGTCTGCACAACTAAAAGCTCCTTTATGTAGCCAACAATAAGAATCAATGGCAACTGTACATCCCGAGAATTGAGACACATGTACAGGTCTTGAAGCCTTTTCTAAAAAAGGTATTAATCCGGTAATACCCATCTTTTCCCTACGAGTAGTTTACTTAAAAGCTACTGACACAATAACAATATTGAACAAAATCGCTGAAGCCACAAAACAAACAATAGTAGTCAATGTCCTTTGCCCTACATAGCCTATTGTCCAAACAAACTCTGTCAGCAGTAGGTAGTGTAGTTATGGTTTGCCATAAACATAATATGCACCACAAAGCGAGAACATTACCTACAACTAGGATTAGGTTGAACACAAGATACAATAAACGAAAATACTGACTAAAGACTAATCACTAATCAGTAATCACGAAACCAGCAAACAAAACAAACTAATAAAACTTATTCCCGCCAATTCTATGCGCCAAACATATGATCTTAACTGTTTATTGTGCCATTACGATTGATTTCTGCTTTTATTCTAAATAATTATATGATAATAAATAATATAATGAAAACATTGTATTTGAATTATTATTAAAGACTATTCAGTAAGTTCTTCTAAAACAATACTTTAAATATTAAAGAGGAATCGAGAAAGTGTCCAGAAGAAAATATAGTACAAATAGCTTGTATGATACCGGTATTTTTAAAGTTTCTTATAAAATTAAGTTTAAAAAATGTTATATAATTTTAACAGCTTTTAAACTACAGTACTATTTTAGTTATTCAAATATTTTTTAGCTGATATTTAACAATCTAAAATGGAAATTTAAAACAGATATTAGTCACATAATTAATTAATTGTTTTTGAGGTTTGAACCAAAGTCAACCACCTATCGTTATCGTCTGTTTTTGTCATGTGCATGTGGTACTGGTAGGACTGCTGGACTGGTACTGAAGAGTGAGGATTGAGTAATTATGGTGTAGGTTAGGTTGTAAACATAAAATATATAATAAAAGGACATGGTAAATAAAGAATAGTTCCAAGTTTATAAATTTAGTTTTATTCGATTAAAGTTTAGAACAAAATATGACACAAGGAATGGAAGAGTCAATTTCATTGAATGTTGGATTTACATCTCAGAAAAAGGTATTTAAATTATTTATTTTAAAACAAAATACAGATTAGGCCTACCCTACCTCTAAACATACAATCCAGTTTATGGCGCAAGTTTACTATTCGACCCTAGGCTAACCTATGGCAACAGAAATGCAAGTATAATAAAAAAACCTAAAAGGTTCTAACCTATAGTTCACCACTTATCAACATTTAAGAGCAAAATGTAACACTATGTCGCTGTCTGCAAACATATCAGCCTAGAGTCGCATAGTAAATTTACGCCTCCTTTAGGTTCTAGTTTTTAGTTTTTTTATTTCAAGGTTGGCATTGTAGATCAGACGGCGACCTCAGTCGCCAAAAAAATATTAGGCTAGGGTCGAATAGTAAACTTACACTATTTTGTGTTGCAGGGAAAAAAAGGGATTATTTAATTTGATTTGATTTGATTTATTTATCAATCTAGAGACACATGTTAAAGTGTATTGATCTTGTCAAGTAATTTAACATAAATGAACTAATTACTAAAATACATCACTACAGCACAACAATAGCATAAAACAAAATTAGGGCAACATTTAACAATTCTAAAAAACAATGTTCCTGACATCAGCCTGAAAAAAATCACTTAAACAATAAAAAGGATTAGGCCTATTACAAATCCAGACATACATGATTTTTTAAAATTTCTTAATGTCTATACACAGTAAAAGCTCCAACAGGGAGCATATGGAACATGGACATACCAATATATTGATAGGATGTCTGGGTTATACTTAGTCTAGCAAAGGGCTTATGTATAAGCATGCCTTTTCTAGTACCGGTATTGTAGGTAGCCTTATGCATATTATGGTTCATCACCATTTTCACCAATCTACCAAGTTTCGATTTAGTGAACATCAAACATTGAAAAACATATTGACTTATGACAGTTGGTACCTGCCTCTGCTTAAATAAAGACCTACAATGCTCATCACATGAACTAAATGTGATCAGTCTAATAGCTCTTTTCTGCAAGAGCAATACTCTGTTGATTTTTGCTGAACTACCCCAAAATAGGAGACCGAACACTATGAAAATAGGCAAAATAAACAGTTCTTATACAGCTTTTAGGTAAACAGTTTCTTAAATGTCTAATCGGGTACAAAGCTGTAGACAATCTTTTACAGAGTCAATGTGCTGCCCCCGAGTCAACTTTACATCTGAATGCATGCCAAGCAATTTAACAGATTTATCATTAGCCTCGCACATAGCCCTGTTAAGGGTAAACACAATTTCGTGTGTTTGTCTACATTTAATAAAAATTTGTTGGCACTATACCAAACATTGGCTTCATGCAAGACTATACCAGTGTATTCTTTCAAAGATTTTAGACATTGGTCAGATTGAAAATAAGTCACATCGTCTGCAAAAATAGCCACCCGGGAGCAGACATTTGCCTCCAGATCATTTATCATAACTAGAAACAGGAAGGGACCCAGGACCGAACCCTGAGGCACTCAAATTTAATTTAATTTCCAGAGGTAAATACACCATTAACAAGGACCTTTTGCCATCGATCAGAGAGGTAGGATTTTAGAAATCATTCTCAGACCCAGCAACCCCATAATACAGTACAGTCTCGCTAATCCGATCTCCGATAATCCGGATGTCCGGCTAATCCGGACGGCCCTAAAAAAAAAAAAACTAGAAACTGCATTATTTTACTGGGTACAGTACACGCAATTGTTGTTTGCCGAGAGCGAAAATAGTTAAGGGTTAATTTTGTCCTTGGCTATTTTTAGCGTGAAGAGAAAGCTCAGCCGAGGATAGAAAGGGTCGGCCAATTATCTTTTGTCCCACAGAATTTCAAGGAAGTGACTCACTTCACCAGCTCGCCGCACTATACCTGACTGCAGACTGTCTGTCTAATTATCTGTCGAATCAACAGTCCCTTTTTGATTTGTTTCTCGTTAGACGTCTGGAGTGAAATTTTCAGTGGGCCCTATTCATTTACACTGTGGTTTCAATAGCTGAAAATGCTCAAAAATCTTTGAAATTTGACAAACTTACAGTTTAATAGTGTGGGACGCTAATGGTGTGTTCACAATTTAAAAATAAAAATGGTTTGCACTTTAAAAATCGAATAAAGTCCAAACTTTTTTATACTTTTTAATTCGTGACATCATAAAGTTGCATTCGAGGAAACATTTTGTTTTTAGGGCAGGTGCGTCATGCAAGCGAGAGAAATGTAGCTGAAAAGCTACATTTTCTGAAAAGTATA
The DNA here is from genome assembly GCA_018207615.1 of Philaenus spumarius. Classification (NCBI taxonomy): domain Eukaryota; kingdom Metazoa; phylum Arthropoda; class Insecta; order Hemiptera; family Aphrophoridae; genus Philaenus; species Philaenus spumarius. The sequence continues at coordinate 1,032,671 of JAGFPH010000028.1, forward strand.
TTTTGAACAAATGGGCTATTATAGTTTCTATCATACAACAGTTAGAACACTAACTTCGTTTCGCGGGTTATGTGGCAACATGTACGGGCAGCCGGCCTTCGGCTCGCGACTTGCATCCGTCATATTGTGTGAGTATTTGACTCTAAAACTGGCTTCACTCATTGCATTCGACTTGACTAGACTATTTAATTCTATGGTCGCTGATATTTACTGTATACTGTATTACCAAAACACCAGTTTTAATACGTTTTCTCACTAAAAACACAAACGGTATACATTTCGTGCATTTTTTAGGCTTTTTCCGTCTAATCCGGACTTTCACTAATCCGGACAGGGTCCGGTCCCGTCAAGTCCGGATTAGCGAGACTGTACTGTACTTCAATTTATTCAATAAAATGTCATGATCCACAAAATCAAAGGCTTTGCTTAAGTCACACATTACAGCAGTTGTGGCTAACCCATTTTCAAAACCTTCTAAGATATGTAAGAAATCAGTACCTATATACCTACATCCCTTGCGCTTCTCACTGACATTTCAGGTCTAAATCCAAACTGACTTGCCAAAAAGAGATTATTTACTTCAAAGAAATCACTTAACTGCAATTTGAACATGGTTTGAATTTTTTTTTTGAAAATATAGGCACAAGGGAAATCGGTCTATAGCTTTCCATCCTGCTTCTATCACCCTTCTTATAAATGGGCACCAGTATATACATCTTAAAAGTTAAAACACCCTCCAGTTCATGAGAAAATTTACCTTCCTGAACACAGGTGTTAAGCATAGCCTATAGCCAGTGGCAGAGCAATACTGCAAATTACATGCTTAACAAAAAAATTTGAAATATCTTATACATCTCTAGACTTAGAAGATTTTAACTTATTCACTGCGTTTAATATGTCACCATCATTAATCATTTTCCAACTAAAACCAACATTAGTGTCTTTAAAATTACCCAACAATTGAGTGTCAGTTACATTTGTGTTAGGTATCTTAGTGTGCACTTTGTGTACATCTATCACTTCAGAGAAGAAAACATCAAAATCTTCAGCAGTTGGAGATTTAGCTACCATTCTGGTTGATCGTCCTTCATTTCTAATCACTTGCCATGCTGCCTTATTCTTGTTTACCGATGCAGCAATATAGTCCTCATTCCACCTTCTCTTAGATTCAATTAAAGCATATTTATAGTGTTTCTTAGCTTTAAGATAATTTGCCTTACTTATCTCACTATTAGTTGCTTTCATCAGGTCATAAAGAGCAAAGACTTGGTTCTTCAAGGCACTAAGATCAGGTGAATACCATCTATTTTGCAGCTTTCACGGAGTCATATCATTCACAACTCTCACTGGAAAGTAGACATCCATCCAGTAAACAAAAATGTGGTGAAATGAGCTAAATATTGATTCAGCATCTTTGTTATCAAGAACCTCTCTCCAGTTTATATTAGATAAACACTGCCTAAATTCCAACATCCTAGACTCGGTAAAACTTCTGAAAGTAGTTTTGTTACCATTCACGCAAGGACGGTATACACCCTTAAATAGGCTAAAAGGTTAGCACCGAGAAAACAATGGTCAGAAAAAGGAAAATCCAACACCTCAACATCAACTTCCAGTGGGCAGATATTAGTTATCACATTGTCGATACACGAGTTTCCTCGCGTAGGTTTAAAATTTGCGCAATAAAAACCATCTGACTTAAGCGTGTTATGCAGTCTACTTGTCTGCAACTCACATCCAGTGGCTCCAATATTTATATCACCACATACGACCACTCTATAGTTATGACAGGATACTTTAGATAACACACTTTCAATATTGTGGAGAAATAGGTTAATTTCACCATCCGGGGTTCTGTAGAGGCACATGACAACCAGTCTAAGATCTTTGATCCTGATTACACAGGCTTTAAAATGTTTCTTAATGCAAAAACGCCGAACTTCAAAAGTTAAATCATTAGAAACAGAAACACCAACACCACCATGTTTAATGATTTCCCTGCAATAGATATACTACCAACCTCAAAACCATCGGGTTTATATGATGCAGAATAAGGTTGATTTTATCTTTAGTAACAAGCATTTGCAGTGTAGGCGTATTTAAGAATTATATTTTATTATCAATTTCCACGTTTCTTATTTGAGCCTATGCTTGGATCCACTAGGAATATTTACACATTAAAATGATAGAAAACCCAGCTAGACTAAAATATTAGCCTATATTTTATGTAGACATAGCCTAGTTAAGGGTAAAATTTACAATATAGGTACATCTACATGCCATAATGCTGCAGAGATGACAACCCTGTTTGCACAAAAATACTTCTCATCATAGGCCTAATCGTAATGTCTAATATATGCTAGAGCTTATTTATTTCTAATTTACATTATATATATTGTTACACAACTTTCTCCAAACTCACACTATATTTAAACTCTCCACAATAACCGAAAACAAAATAGGGGAGAGTGGTGTACCTTAAACCTATGTGTACCTTGAACCTATATAGATTACAGCTCTATCTATCAGAGTAGCCAAACAATAACACATGTAACTCATGTTACTTCCATTAGAGATTTATGTAAAGCTGTTTATGTGGTCTGAACTACAAGCTTCAGTTAACAAAAAATAAAAGAGTGAAATCAACCATCAAAAGTAAGTTTTCATATTCAACTTCTCAATTTTTTTACTTGTTGGTAAACAAAAACTATTTTGTAATAATAGTCATGATAAGTAGATCATTATATTAGCTAGAATTACATGTATACAAAACCACTACAAAGTTAATCTCAAAGTAGCAAAGAGCCATTTTTGTATCCAGAGGTGGATACCATGTGTTGTACCTTAATCCTAGGCAAAGTGTTGTACCTTGAACCGGATTAAGGTACAATACTTCTTATGAAATTTATTGAATTTCTCTTTTGGAATATTATTTTCAAATAAAATGTATAGTTCGAATAATTCTGGTGGACCTTTAACCTCATCTGATGGACTTTCAACCTCATCTGATGGACCTTCAACTTCATCTGACGGACCTTCAATTTTAACCATTATACCTTCACGCTCAGATCATAGTGCTTTGGCTTCAACTGATCTTCCTGCTCCAAGCACTCCAATTTCTTCTTCTTTGTCAACAATAACTTTCCCTAAAGATATCCGACCACGTCCTAAGGCCTTACCCAGAAAACCGACTGGAAACGGAAGACCTAAAGTCAAATCTCTCATTTTGACAGACACTCCAGAAAAAGAACGCATAGAAGCTAACAAGATGGCAAAAAAGCTCAAACCATCCAAAAAGACATAAAAATTAGCCAGGGTTACATCAGTTTAAAAAAATCTTTATGAGAGTTCAGAGTCAGATACAGCGAACATCGTACATATACATATAATTTATGTGATAAGGATAGCCTGTCGGAAGAAGATTTTATTGAATTGGAGGATTCAGATGATGTGAACATTGAAGTAGAAAGTTTTGTACTTATAAAACTTAGTTCAAAGAAAAATGTCAAGTATTTTGTAGCTGAAATTATTCCTATAAATGGTGACAATTATGACGGTAAATAGCCTACCCCAAGAAAGATGTAATTTCTCAAAAATTTACAAAGCAAGATCCTGATACTTATGAAATAGAAAAAACTCATGTTATTTTTAAGTTACCTCATCCCATGTTATCTTGCGGATCTGAAAGGCGCTCCAAAAATTAACAATTAGTTTAGATCTGTCAAATTACTTGGTTGGGTAGATGTTGTGTTGTACTAATCATATTATTATTATTTGTGTTGCCAAATAAATGCATATCCAAGTGTAGGCCTAATAATTAGAGTTTTATTACAGAATCCAAGGTATGTTACACATAGGTTCAAGGTACAAAATACCCAGGTTCAAGGTACAACACACACTTTGTACCTTGAACCTAGGTACACTTTTTTTTTAATTTGGGAAAACTCCCTAACTACTGTGTTAAAAATTTTGAAAAAAATATATGACTTATAAAAAATATAGAATAGTTAATAGAAAAAAAATTATGTCTTTATCAAATGTCATTCTAATGTTAACCATCAAAAACCAAAAATAGGTTCAAGGTAGAACACTCTCCCCTACCCTTTAAAAAATATAAGTAGGCCCTAATAGGCCTACATTTGAAAAAGCCTTGAAAATATTAGATATTTTTGCCTAAACTCTTGGTCTATAACTTCTTTTTGAAGTCATAATTAGCTGAAGCCATATTTTTAAGAAACCATCTTATATATGTTTACAAACTGGAAACATGTGTGACTGGAGACTGTAAGTTAGTTTAGGTTCAGGTTTTTTAGGCAGCAACCAAGCTGTGTGATAGAACAAGTAAACTAAAAATTTCCCGATCTTGTAAGTTCAAACATTTTAATTCAATGTTGACAAATCTACAAGTTTACAATCCATAGCCGCCTTCTAGATTGAATACCGGTAATTTCATATTTAAAAAGTGCATGTTATGCTAACTTCTTACAAATATATTTAAACAATATTTATATAAAATAAGGTAATTGTTTTCTATTGCTTTGTCAGAAGAAAATCTTTCCGTATTGAGATATGTTTCGTATTTATGTATTCTAACTATGAATTAACATAAATAAAGGCCCTGAAAAATAAATTCATTATAAAAAAATTAAAAAAAGCCTGAAGTTCTAACTTACAGTGTGTAGTCCCAGTATGTGTCTAGCAAAGGAAGTAGACCTAATAGTAAACAATAACCCTTATCGCGAATGGACTTAAATCGACAAATAAACATGTTTGAAAGCCAGAACAGTAAACAAGATAAGGTAGGTTTGTTAAAAGTGGAGGTCAGATTGGATGGTTGTAATCAGTTGTCATGGTGTCTTGCAGTAACAACAATCCTTCTTTGAGCTACAACTGTAGTCTAACGTTGACACATTTTATACCTAATCCTCACCGAAAATAAACTAACATTGCAAAATTTCTTGTACAAACACGGCGTTTTGCAATAGTCGAAAAAGTGTCCGGAGTGCGGGAATGTTGAAGTAGCATGTGATAAACCGTCAACAAGCGTCACTAGTTCTTCATCAGATGACAACTTTTAAAGTAAGCTACTCATTCATATTTCTTTTTTTATACCTTTAATTATGTTAATTAATTGTTAGATCTTAAAAAACTTTAGTTCTTTTGTTAATTTTACATAGGCCCTAATTAAATTTTATATTAATTTTGCTGAAATGGAAAGTTATTTGAAACCAATACGATTTGATACAGATCCTAATTCTGAAAACTCTACTCAAACTATGGAAGCATTGGCGAAAAACCTTTGAGAGCTTTCTTGCCAAGATAACTAAAAAAGAGGAACTAACATCAGAAGACAAATTAAATCTTTTAAATAACCACGTATCACAGCCAATTTTTGATTATTTTTCTGAGTGTAATTCATATGAGGATGCTATAAAAACCCTCAATGACATTTACATCAAACCAACTAGCGAGATATTTTCAAGATACCAAGTGGCCTCTTGTAAACAATAATCTAGTGAGTCAGTAAGTCAGTACTTACTTGCTCTAAAAGTACTAAGTAAAGAATGTCAATTTGCTGCTGTCACAGCAGAACAGCACAAAAACAACTTCATCAGGGATGCATTCATCAACGGGCTAGTCTCTCCAGTCATTTGACAACGCCTGCTTGAGAACAATTCATTAACATTGGAAGAAGCCTCTAAATAAGCCAGAGCTTTAGAAGCAGCTCAAAATCAAGCAGCTTGTTACACTCCTTGCCAATATACATTAAATGCCACTACTTCAAACACTAGGCCTACTGTACTTGAAAAATAAGCAAAAGGTAAACAAGATGAAGAACTCCAATTAACTGCTTCTACATCATCAAAATGCTATTTCTGTGGTGGACCAAGACATCCAAGGTATAAGTGCCCAGCTAAGGATGCGACATGTAAAATTTGCTCAAAAAAGGGTCACTATGGTAAAGTATGTAACTCTAAAGCTAAAAATAACTCTGTTAACTCGCTAACTTTATCAGAAAATGATAACTTTGTAGCATCAATATCTGCAGCTGCGCCTTCTTGTCTTAAAAAAGCTATTGTCAAAGTGGTTATTAATGGTATTGAGGCTGATGGATTAATAGATACTGGAATTTACAAAGTTTTGTTCATCAATCGTTTCTATTGAAGGAAACAGATTACTTGCTAAAGGAATAATGGAAGAAAGTCATTCACCTTGGCGAGCACAGGTCTTGGTCACTATTAACAAAAATCGCAAAAAGCGAATGGTAATAGACTATTCCCAAACTATAAATAGTTTCACTTTACTGGATGCCTATCCTCTACTAAGTATTGAATAAATTGTATCTCAAGTATCTAGTCACTCAGTGTTCAGTACGATTGACTTCTCCAGTGTCTACCACCAAATTCCGTTATGAAAAGATGAGAAACAATACACTGCCTTTAAAGCTGCCGGACGTCTATACCAATTTTGTCGAGTGCCATTCGGAATAACACATGGTGTGGCCTGCTTCCAGCGAGTTATAGGTGACATCGTGAAGGTTGAAGGACTCACAGGAGTGTATGCATATCTTGATGATATAACCATCTGTGGGAAAGACCAGGACGAACATGATAGAAATCTCGCAAGTTTCCTAGCAGCTGTAAAAAATTACAATCTTACTATTAATGAAAGAAGAGTAAGTATTCTTTACATTCAACACAACTACTAGGATATAAAATTGAAAACAAAACTGTAAAGCCTGATGAAGAACGTCTAAAGCCTTTGTTGAACCTTCCCCTACCTACTGAAAGGATCTCTTAAAAGAACATTGGGAATGTTGTTACACTACTAAAAATGGATCTCAAACTACTCTCAGAATGTTCAAAGCTTAGTTAGTACAAAATCTTTCCCGCTTTCATCAAAAGCTATCTCAGATTTTGAGCTAATGAAAGAAGAAATTGTTCAGTCGGCATTGTCTGCAATTGCTGAAGATATCCCGTTTGTAGTTGAAACCGACGCATCAGAACATTCTATAGTTGCCACTCTTTCACAGTCAGAACGCCCAGTTGCATTCTTTTCTCAAACGCTTTCCCCAGGGAGGTGCGACATTCAGCTGTAGAAAAGGAAGCATACGCAATTGTTGTATCTCTAAGAAAATGGAGACATTTTCTTGTTGGTCGCCATTTCAGATTGATAACTGATCAAAAGTCTGTGACTTTTATGTTTGAACAACATCTCAATAGCAATATTAAAAAGATACTCCGTTGGCGGTTAAAACTCTTATGCTTCAGTTATGATATTGTTTACCGACCAGGCAAGCAGAATGAAGTTGCGGATGCATTATCAAGAGTTTGCGGTGCTATTTTAGCAGATAAGCTTTAGACTTTACATTCAAACATTGGACATTCAGGAGTTACAAGAATGAGTCAAAAGCCGAAACTTACTGTTTTCTATTGAAGAAATAAAGAAGATGTCTGGCTTGTGTCCAGTGTGAGCCAAACTCAAACCACGTTTCTTCAAACCTCAAGAAATGCATTTATTTAATAAAAGCAACTACACCATTTGAAGGATTGAAAGTGGATTTTAAAGGACCTTTGCCATCCCAAACAAAGAATAAGTACTTACTAACAATCATAGATGAATATTCTCGTTTCCCATTTGCTTATGCATGTGCAGACTTGACTGCAAGTAATGTAATTGAGAAGTTTTGCGATTTCTTCAGCATATTTGGAACTCCATCATACATCCACGCAGACAGAGGATCTTCGTTTATGTCTAACGAATTAAAAATGCTTCTTCATTCTAGAGGTATAGCTACGAGTTGAACAACACCATATAATCCCCAAGGCAACGGTGAGACAGAGCGACTTAATGGAACTCTTTGGCAAACTATATATCTCTCAACTTAAAGAGTAGAAAGGTGCAAATCAATCAATGGGAAAAAGTTGTAAATGATTTTCTACATAGTGTAAGATCGTTGTTGTGCACTGCTACAAATGTGACACCACATGAGAGAATGTTTGTTTACAGCAGAAAATCAACAAATGAACTATCTATGCCAACATAGGTAGGCTCATGACATCTGGAAAAGTACTCTTGAAGCGATATGTTAGAAAAGTAAATATGATCCACTTGTTCACGAGGTAGATCTGATAGAAGCAAACCCAAACTATTCCATTGTGAGACTACCAAACGGAAATGAAGAAACCACTTAGCTCAGAGAGGCGATTGTGAGCGGCTGCCAGGTGAATCTGATTTCAACAGCCTAAAATCAAGTACAAATATATCTCATAGAAGCCCTACTAGAGTAGGTTCACAAGATAGTACAAATAAAGAAGACAGGCAACCAACAGCAGTAACACCAGAAACTTGCATACAACAAGAAGTAGCCGATTTCGAGCCAGAACTGACAGACCCAGAAATTGATGATCAACTATAGAAACTTAGATGGTCCCAACGACAAAGAAGAGCTCCCGCATACCTAAAAGACTACGACTGAAAATCAAGGGGGAAAAATGTGGTGAAAATTCACAATACTGTTTGTTTAACATGTTATATGTATAATTCTTATGTTACCATATGTTCAATTCTTAATAACAATTTAATGTTTATTTCCATGCTACAATTATGTCTAGTTTTAAGATGAATAAAACCTAGATTCATTTTGTAAGCGTTTTTTCTTTTATGGCACGTATGTAAACCTTTTCATTTTTTTGCTATCCTAACTTGTTGTACTTGTTGTCAAGTGATATATAAATTTCTTTTGTACTAAAATATAATTACGTACATATCTAGTACTATTATTTATCATGTATAAAACCTGGCTTAATTCTTACTTTGGGTTTGCTGTAATCAATTGTTTATTTCTTACCCTCAATGATCATACACATCATGCATCTAAGCATGCTATATTTGAAAGATGGTTGATTACTACCAGCCTAAGCCACCCCCTCCCCCCCGAAGAAAAAATCATCTAAAAAAAGTATCACTCAGTAAATACAAAATGATGTCAATAAAATTGATGGTGCTAAAACTGGTTTTAACTTTTACTACGAATCCTATTGCAGTTTAGAATGCAAAGTCAAAAAGATTTGCTGTATGTATAGGCAAGGTAAAACGGATTTAGAAGGTTTTCAATTTCTCATTCTTTGAGACGTGTATCCACAAAAACAAAAGGACATTCTTAGGAGCTAAACCATTAAATTTCAACATTAATCAATTAAATCCAATGTTGCATGTAACCGAGAATTTATATTTCTGCGAACTAACTGCCTATGCGTGATGTTGGTAGGCAACATGTACACACTGCTGGAGGGAAACCATGATAAGGACCTATTCCCAAATATTTATACTTTATTGAAAATGTTTGCTACACTCTCTGTTACTACTAGTACTGCTGAGAGATCATTTTAATCATTGTGTCAGATCAAGTCATATCTTAGAAATACTATGGGAGAAAACTTACCTAGTGGGCTAGTAAGTTTGAATATCCATCATGAGATTGAAGTTGAAAGCATAAAAGTTATTTCAGCTTTATGCAAAATTACTAGAAGGCTAGATTTTGTTTTTAGAGTGTTGCAACAAATCTTAATTTTATTCCTAATGTTAAAATACATGAGTTTTCTTCCCATTTTAGGGAGAATACAAAGGTTTTCTTTAAAATTAGGACTTGGAATTGAATTGCAACAAATCGTTTTAATGTTTTCTGCTTCTGTTTGAATGTCTAATAATAATTTAAGCTATTTCTTTGTTTGCACTTGGATGATTAATTTTTTACATTATATCTGTGCCAAGGTTTTGTATTTCACCAGCCACGACTAATTTTTTACATGTTTCATATATTGGTATTATCATTATACAAGTGAGGCTATTTTATACATTTTAAGTATTATAACCTTACAAAAGAGTTTTATGGCAAATAAAAATGTTTAAACAAAAGATTGGTTTAATGTTTCTAACCATGAGTAGCTTTTAATTCTTTAATTTAAAGCAACAAACATTAGTATTTTATTTGTAGTTGTTAACCTCTCCAAATGATCAAAACTATATTAGTTAATTTTTGTATTAGTTAAGTCAGGCTAAGTAGCTTAGTGTGAACAGTTAAGTGCATTAATTAATTAGAAAATAATGTAAAAAGTACAACAAATGAAAACAAAGGCGTATAGTTGTTTTTTTAGATAGGCAATTTTCAACATTGATTTACGTGTAAAAACTATGTAACATGTTTTTTTTTAAAAGCTAAAAGAATTGAAACTGTGTTTTAACGGTTGAATATATTTACACAATTTTTGGCCCCATGTTCTGATGAATTTATTTTATCCCCCTCAAAAAAAAAAAAAAAAAAACCCTTATGTGACTCCATTCATTTAATCTATGCTTCAACCTCCTTGGATAAGTCCCTGATCAAATATTTCCTTTCATTTTCTGTTTTTATTTTTAGATATTTAATTAGTGTTTTATAGAGTTTCTCATTAGTTAGCTTAGTTTTTTTTAAAAGAATTACTTCTTTTTCTAAAAAAGTCATCTGTGGTGATATCATCTGGGAGACATATTGTAAATTTACCCCATTACTTTAAATGGTGTGTATAGTACTAAAACATTAGCTCAAGTTAATTGTTTTTTGAAAGTAAAAATATTTTTTTATGTATTTACTATATGTCCAGTTTATAGAAAAGAAGAAAAAGAAGAAGGCGACAAGTGAGGGGTTTGTACCTAAACCTCCTTCATTAAAAGTACAAAGGCATACTTTTAAGCCAATAAAAGACAATGAAGATGATGACAGCGACTACAATGATGAAGTACATTTTGTTAAACCGCGATCAGACCACTCCGTTGGGCGAATGTCATCACTGTTTGGTAATAATCCTGATATTCCAGCTGCTGCTGATAGAAATGTTGATCCAGTTGAAGAAGATGTTTTTTCTTCTGCGTTATACAAGGACAATAAAGAGATCCACCCTTATACGGTAAAACCCTTATGTTTAATAATTGTTTGTTATATTATTGCCAATGAAATTTGTTATTTTAGTTAAATTACAAACTTTATGATTTAGGTACAAACGTTTTTTATTGGGCAGTGAAACTGAAAGTGTTGTAAGTTATTAAATTTAAAACAATTAACCAGCATTATGCTATAATTTAATGGTTTACATGTTATCCTTACAGCTGTAGTTGTATAGTGAGTAAGTGTAAGTGTAGTAAGTTGAATTTGGTTGGTTTAATTTTAAATTAAATATGATTTACAAAAATAATAATTTAAATATGAAACCCTACCTATCTGAACCTAAACAGCCACAGCAATTCAGAATCTTATTATTTTTGTCCGAGATGTGTATCGCAGCATTTACCTTGCTTGCAACCGTGGTTTCCTAAGAAGCATAGAGATCATAAGTAAACCTATATGTATATAATGCCAAGGATGTACTTTAATATCAGAAGCTTGTTAATAACAGCCCTTATTGTTTGTTTATTCTGTGTTTAGGGGATGTTGGTGCTGTGCGATTTTGCGTTCCCTTTCGATATTTCAGCATTATTGTTCTTTTAGCCAAGTTGATATACAGGAAAGATTATAACGCCATAAGTATCTCAAATTGTTCAGATGTTTTTTGGTTCCAAAAAACTCTGACTGGTATCAGGTATAAAGTTTAATAGCTGTCTACTTTTTGTAGGTCTGTTGTGACGGAACTCATTTATACCAAGTTGTTTAAGGGTTCACATCACTGCTCTGAGACTGGTGTATTTTTGCAAATTTTGATATGTGCAGGTGAAAGAAAACTGATCTATTAATTCTGCTTTCCACCATTTGCAACAGTTGACTGAATGTTTTATTTTACATTATCATTATGTTAAAACATGAATGTCGGTTTTCATTTGTGAGTTAATTAATTTGCTCCTTGCAAAATCCACTTATTTTGGCCGTTTTTTTCTAAATTTTTTGGTTAACTTATTTTGTAGATTCACTTGCAGCAATTCTACCAAAATATTATCAAGTTATTTGTCACTCACTACCATTTTAACTTCAACTGAAACATTACCATGATTTGCAGTGTATAAATATCAAATCTTCCTAGAATACAAGAAGGAAAACCATCCGATGCCAGAATCTTTTTTACATGTAAACTGGGTTTTTTTGGCATACTTTTATATATTTTTTTTAACAAGAAATGAAAATGTAGGATGATTTAGCCATAAAATCCTTAAACCTAACCTATTTGAATATAACATAGTATACAATTGAGTCCTCTTTATTAATCTGTTGTCTAATCTGGATGGATTTTGATGTGATTTTTGCCATTTCATTTAACACTTCTTTAGAAAGGTTTAAGAGGAAAATGTAATTGTGTCAAGTATTACGAAGGGTCCTTTGTATAAAAGACAACTCGCTTAGCTCGAGTTATTTTTGAGTGAGAGGGTCACAAAAACATGTATTCAAATTAATTCCACCAAGGACATATAAATATATCTTTTGTTTAAATTCCGTACAAACACCTAAGAACAGGATATTAATTTATCAAACAACAACCAATCTATATCTTTATAAATCTTATGCCTAACTTGCAAAACTGAGTTCAAATAATATATCCACTTCCCAAAGTTCTCAAATACGTACATCAATAAAATAAATAGTTACCAAAATTATAAAACAAACAAAACTGATTCTACTTAGCTTGATGGCTAAAATTATTTCTCCAAATATTCACAAGAAATTTTCCCTCACTTATTTTGTCCTTGTGGCTTCTTTGATGTACACCTACACCGGTTCCATCCAAAATGCCTCGTTTTGAATTTATTCTCCTCTATTTAACATCTCTGTCCCCACTCAGTTTTACTCGTCTAGCTCGGTCGTTGGCTTATTACAAAATGCAACTATGCGATTTGACTTCATCGCGTGTTGCACCGTACCAATAAAATTCGACTTCTAAAATAATTAAAATAGAAATTAATAATTTCCCTCATCTAAATTGTAACACAAGGGAACAAAGACATTTTGAATGAATCAAATTTCATTTTTTTATGAGGCGAAAAACCTGAGCATTTTTTTGTTTAAAGACGAGTAAAGCTACATTAAAAAAATGTATGTAAGCATAAACAAAGGCATACGAAAAATCTGTAACAGTATATGCTTATCTATTTCGCTTTCTTCCGATAACTATGTAGCGTCCTCTGGCTAAAGTGTTAGAAATAAAGTCAAATGTTAAGGGAAAGATATGTTGAAGATACATTGAACATGTAGAGGAGTAAATGTAGGAAGTGACGAGTCTTTTAAAACAACATTGTCTATTTTATTGCAAATAGTAGCTTACGCAATACGTGTTTATCTTAGGCTGGTTTACATATGGACAGTATTTATCATCACTGTCAGTGGTAAGTTGTGAATAAACCACTGATGTAAAAAAGTGATTTTATAATCCAAACTAGCCAATAACCTCTTCACTTTTGCGATGTAGTTCGGTGGTAAAGAACTACGTAAATATTTTTTTTGATGTACAGTAAAACTCCCATTAATCTGGACTAAATTATTCTGGACTTAATCTGGACAGATGTTTATTAATAATAAATGTAATTAAGTGCAAGATTGTAAACTACACAGTCTGTACTGTACAATCTGCCTTCAAGCGTGTTTACATAGTCTCAATCATTCGGTCATTTGATGCACTTCATGTGATTATGCTTCAGAGTCTTTTGTGTTAGTGTACATTACATTATGATTTTCAGAAAGTGTGTCTATTTGTGTTTAGTAGGTCTACAGAAACATACAGTGATGTCGTTAAGGAAACCCTAGTCAAGGTAAAAAGTGGTCTTTTTCTCTTAAGGATAAACTGTGCTTCATAGAAAAACTCGAAAAGGGAGCATATATGTCAAGCATTTGTGCGCAATTTGGGATCGCCAAACGGACTGTCTCAAATATAAGAAAGAGAAAAGACGATATAAGCAATTTTGTCCTGAAGTTTAATGTAGAAAACGAAGCAAGTGTTGTAAAAAGAATGCTGATGCCACTAGATCAAACCTGGATGATGTAGTTTACAAATGGTCTTGACAACTTCATTCTTCTGGATTGGTTGTCTGTGGAGGGGGGGTCCGTGGGTTACTAGTTGAAAAAATATTCTATTCTAGTCAACTAAACAGACATTTAGTTGTTAACCTTTTCAAACATTGTCAGCCGCTTGAAATAAATTTACTCGTAGTTCCTACTTAACTTAATGTCTTTGTGTAAAGGGCTTTTATACAACAGGAACATCAGTAAAGGTGAGCTGATGGCACAGACTGCAATGTAACTTTTTATGATGTATTAGTAAACTTAATTTATATATTTTGTTTATTTATTTTAGGTTGGTATGATTATTGTTTTTGCAAGTTGTCCTTTAAAAATGTACATAGTTATATTTCATTCTTACAATTTAATGATAATGGTCCTGAAAACAATGGAAGGAATTTATTATTTTACACCGACAAAGACAGTTTTTTTCCTCTACATGAGATATGAACATTTTTTATACTCCCTTATTGTGGAACTCCTCACCTCCTGTACATACTCTCATGACTTAAGGCAGATGATCTTACTCACTAATAAACACACCTTCCATGCTCCAGGTATTTCCTCAAGTTTCCGACATTACATCAAGAAGAGTGCCTATTTGATGCCATCTTATCTTTAGCAGCTATTTAGCAATCAAGAACTTGGATAGCTTTTAAGTTCTTGTTCCACAGAACTCTTTCCAACCATGACGTGTGAAACACGGTTCCAAAAGTCTTTGCCCTCTAGCATCTTGTTGATGATGTTATCCAGCTTCCTCCTCTCTTTCAGCCATCTACTACATGATAAGAAAGTGTGCTTGTGTTGTTGCAAGATGAATCGCCATCAAATACAAGGCTATCCCCATCCGGTTTAGGTATTCATGAAAGCATTCATGCCCAGTGGAGAAGAGTGTGATATAAAATGATACTATATTTTTTATTTACTTACTGTTGCCCTTGCTATAAATTATCCAGTCCATTGTCCTCTTGTTTACTGATCCTATCACAACTCATTGTTACATCTTTATTCTTAAATCCCTTGACCTGTAGCTAGCCTTTCGTCTGATAGAACATAACTATCAGGTACTATTAGATTGTCAGCAGTGTGCCAGCAGTATAGCAGGTTTTGAAACAGTTCTGTATTAACTAAAAATGCTTGAAGCACCTTTCTGCTAAAATATCGCCTACCTTTTACATACTTTAGATCATCTAGTATCAAGTGATTGCCTTAAAACTTAATATAATCTTAGTTTAGTGTTGTGTTATACTTAAGTTACTGTATATTTTAGGTCCAGAATTTGGAACAGTCCTTTGGCATTACTCAGTTAACAACAGTGCAACGAATGTCTTTACCAGTCCTGCTTTCGGGCAAAGATGCACTGATACGTTCCCAAACAGGGAGTGGCAAGACTTTAGCATATGCTGTGCCGATTGTAGAATCTTTGCAGAAAGTTCGACCTAAACTTACACGAGCAGATGGTATTAAAGCTGTTGTGGTTTTACCTACCAGAGAACTAGCTCTACAGACTTACGAGTGCTTTGTGAAACTTGTTAAGGTAATTGTAAAAAGCTTTTTAAGTAGCATATTTATTATTTGGTCATTTATATTGTGTCTGTCAGACTGTAAAATGTCATTATTTATTTGTACCGGATTTCCCTGTCCACTTGGTCACGGAAGTCCCAAAAAATCACGATTTATCATCTTAGGTTACTAATTTATTTGTAATTATTGGAGCGAAATCTAAATTTGAGTTTCGAATGCTGTTTCGCTTCATCTTTAATCTTAATATTGGTAAGATTGTTTACCTCTTGTGTAAAATGTTTGACAACTCAAACTACTACTGACACAAAGTTCGGATCTTTAACCCTTTCGGTTCTCATTTCAGACTCTCCATTGGAGCCCCCGGGTCTCATTTAATATGCAGTTATTGGCGAACTACTGCAATTATACTACACTAATGAAACAAAAAAATAATTATTTCTATACCATTTTTTTTCTTTTAATACAAATACTAAAGCCAATCAAATCACCAAGAATACAGTAAAAATTACTCACATAAAATTTAATAATGTATTAATTTACCAATCCAGCCTAACTGTTCAATGGTTTCGTATTCCTTCTTTTCGTCATTGGATATATTCAGATAATTATCTAAAGATCCCTCCAAATACTGATCAATATCTTTGTCGTTCACTATACAATTTCCACTTATATTCACTTTCACTAATTGTACACAACAACCACAAAATAATTCAAAGTAACATCAAAGCAGTACACAGTGGCACGGTTTTGCTACTGCAGTATTCAAGAATCGATCAGTTGTAGAGTAATAAATAAGTTCATAGAGTAATAAATAAGAAAGTATTTTCATAGATTTTTTCATCACTGCTCAGAATATACTGAGTACAATCAATTGTATTGAAATATATCACTTCGAACTGTAATTTCATGCAAAGTCATTGATAGTATCAAAAAGAACCGATGTTGGCCAGTTGCCGACGGTAAATGGTCGCGGTAGGCTATGAGCTGATATGAGAGTCGAAAGCCTAAATTAAATTAACCGATTATTTTATTTTATTGATATTTACAGTACATCAGACTAAATACTGATGTAAATCATATTTCTGCACAAAATATCAATCATTTATTTTTTTAATTTTGTTTTACTAAATGTTTAAAATTAAGGCACGTTAAATTATTGTCTCATCACATCTTCATAATTTATAGTGTTGTGATAGTTTAAAGTGTATAGTTTTAAACTTAAATATGTACCTTTTGTTTTATAGATTCTGTGTTCTAAAATAATTTCTTATTAAGTGTGTAATCAGTACGATTAAAATTACAGTCAAAATTAACGTCCACCAAGTGGACAGGGAAATCTGGTCACTATAACCGGTGGTCGTTAAAACCAAACACAATTACAGTGCAGTATTTTATTTTTAAACTTCAGAACGTTAAATTTAACAATAAATCGTGTATACAGTATTTTGGAAAAACAGTGCTTATTATTTTCTAATTTGTAGTTACATTATACAGTACTGTATTTATAATACGAACACACACATACATGTTATAGAAAAATATATGTGCCACAATAAAAATACTGTACATAACATATGTAAACATATTTAAAGAGCATACATATTCATAATACATAAAACAAAAAAAGTTCGTAATTAATTTTTGTTTAATAGATTGTTTATTGTAATAAATTTTTTCAATTTCTTTTTCTAAGACGATCATAGCTTCTTTAACATGTTGCTTTGGCTCTTCCTCAAATAAGAAGAACGATCTCACTGTTGGCATGGCGTTCATTGCAGTGATAGCAATGACTCACTCAGAACCAGAACATAAAATCAACTGTGAGAATAATAACTAGTAAACGCTCAACCATCTTCCGATTTCTATGAGAACGTATTTATAGGTCTTGTAACCATATCGTGAGAAAACCTCTCCTTCCGACAAACCAGTGTTTGTTTACTTCCTGCTGGTCTTTATAAACTTCCTGCCGCCTACAGTCGTTATAAACGAATTTTAATTCCAGAAAATGACTAAACCAGTGTTACTACAACCGATTTCGTCGTTATAGCCGCTGTCGTTCTAAACACTTATTTTTCCTGTAATGTTCCTATGAGAACCAAACTTTTACTCAGAATTTCGCCTTTATAGACGGTATGTTGTTATAGCCGACATTGTTATAGGAAGTTTAGACTGTACTTAATTTCAGTTTCCGGTAAATTATCTAGGCCATATAGTTTTATACATTTATTGGTAGAAAATAAGGTCCTCAAAGTTGTAGTTGTGATTCCCTAAAATTCAAGAAATCATATTTGTATGATCTGGTAGTCAACTTGCTTTAGTCTTAATAAAGTAAATAATACTAAAAGTTCATTAAATCAATTGGTTTGTAAAAATTTATGTTCCAAAGTAGGATTGAGATGAAAAAATCGGTATTTAAATACTTCTACCATCATTAGCATTTTCAAAATTTAAGGATAGCACTTTTGGAAATAGAGTAATGGGATATTCTAGTATCATTTTCAGAGAGTCTTGAAAAGTATTTGTACAAAATTCTTCAATAGTTTTATTATTCTTAAATAAAGCCCTTTTACCCGACACCCTACAATAACAGTATCTAACATATTTATTTCCTTAAAAAAAATACGGTATATTTATAAATTTTTAGTTTTGTGATGATATATCTATAATATTATAAAAGAGAGGTGGTTTCTGTGTGTGTGTGT